>VIBL01000467.1:0-136460 GCA_008271625.1 Lutraria rhynchaena | reverse complement strand
AATTATTTATTTTCACATATGGGAAGAAATAGTGATGAAGAAAGAAAAAGACATAATAAGGCAATGGAACAATTGGAAGAAGCCCAGATTGAATGGAATGAAAAAAGAACACAAAGAATAGATTTTATTAACGAACAACTGAAAAAGGAACATCACGCTATGAATGAATTTGATAACGCCGATGAAGCAATGAAGAATTATTATTATATTACCGGTAAACAACTACCAACTTTACCTCCGAAACCTACATTAAGTGATTTTTATAATCCATCGGAAGACCAGAAGAATAGAGAGATTGCATTTATTGTTGGTGGTATGGCATTAACTGGATTTATTACATGGAAATTAAGCTAAATAAAATAAAGAGATCCATATGGTGAAGTATCTATTCCGTTGTCATGTATATATCTTTTATCATCGAATGGTGTTGTACTTTTTTATTAACTTCATTGATGTACATATTATGTTTATCGGAGTTTAATGTATATATTCTATTCATTTTAGTTTCATTATTAAATAGACAATCTTTGTAATCATTGAATTTTATATCTTTTTTAATTGTAGTTTTTCCAATTCCTTTTAATTTCTTTTCTTCTTTTATATTTTGATTATGATCTAAATATGTAAAAGAATATGCTTTACTTCTTAAGTAAACTATTTCATTCATAATTTTTCCGTTTAATTCATCTTTAAATTTCCCAATTACTTTTTTATTTTTTTCAGAATACAAAGGATGATCTTTGGGATAATCTGATGTATCTAAATAATCTTTTATATTTTTCATATCCTCATAAATATCTTTTGTTTTAACTGATATGAAAACGCTGTCCGTATTTTTTACGATTAAAGGAAATCCACAATTAAAATTTCCAGTTTCGGTAGATAAATCATAAACAATTCTTTTTTGTTTTCCCAATGGTATTATCTTTTTTACATTGGCGACTTGTTCTTTTTTAGTTATGTATAAGTAAAATATATTTGGTCTGTTTTCGTGTGTATTGGTATTACTATTATATCCCAAAGATGTTATGAGATAATGTAAACACGAAAATGTAATTTTGGATTTTTGTGCAAAACCAAAGCAACTATCTTTCCCCTTCTTACAACCATCACCTTGGTAAAATCCACGGAAAAAGAATAATCTATAATTATAGTTTTTATTTAAAATTCTACATGGAATGTATTTTTCTTTTTTATCGCTATAAAATCTTTCAAATCCTTCCGCCATTATTTTATGATTTCCCTTCGGAACAATTCTATAAACACTGGATGATCTCATGCAGTCAATTATTTTAAAATCAGTTATTGGGTAAATTTCTTTACACCATTTTAAACATTTATTCAAAAGTTCTAAATCTTGATTATTTAAATTCCAAGAATATTTTATTCCCCATTTGGTTTGATAAATTCCACTTGTTCCATCTGCTAAAAAGAAACCTTCGATGAAAGCTTTTTTCTCTTCTAAAGTTTTTGGTTCTAATTTTAAGAAATCTCTTTTTAGTGGTGGATTTATTTTTTCTTTGTAACTGTCGTTAAATAGAAGATTAGTATTTAATGTCAAATCTTTGGGTTTAATTATTTCATTATTATCTTTAATTAATGAATGATCTTCAGTTACATCAACAAATCCTAATGATGTGACAACTCTAAACATTTCTTTATTCGTTTTATGTTCAATTACAGTTTTTATTTTAGAAAATCCTCTACTTGTCCAAACTTCAATATTATTATTTGGTTTATAATAATGTTTACCATTTTCATATTCATATTCATAAGTAATACCTTTTATCTTATTGATATCTTCTATCTTACGAATAAATATTTCATTTCCACATCTTAGTATTAACGGAGTATCACCCAAAACTGAATCACTTGCAACAAGTTTATTCCTTGGCCACAATTCATTTACAACATTATAGTAAAATTGGTACATCAATTGTTTAGAATAATCCAATATAGCCTGTCCCAAATAAATAGGTTTATTAAATTTAACGGATGTAACATTATTAATTATAGCAACTAAATTATCATTAAATATTATTGAGTCTTTAAAATTTGGTTTGTTTATATATTTTTTTACTTCTTCTCTATTTGTGGATAATATAATCTCACTCCTTCCTCTGATATTTTCTAATGTCTTACCATAAAACGAATTATTCATTAACTTCCATAAATCCTTTTCAAAAGCAGATTTTGATTTTGTTCTCTGCTCGGTATTAAAATTAATATACTTTGCTAACCAATTTGATTCTTCAAAAGAAATAGTTCTATATACTTTAGTAACTTTCATACCAAGTTTAATATAATCTTTTAAAATACTATGATGAACAATATATTTCTTTTTATCATATAATGTTAAGAATAGTTTTTCTTCTTTACTTACAGGTTTATTTTCCTTTTCTAATAATTCTAACTGATACGATGAAAGTTCTTCCTT
The DNA here is from genome assembly GCA_008271625.1 of Lutraria rhynchaena. Lineage (NCBI taxonomy): Eukaryota > Metazoa > Mollusca > Bivalvia > Venerida > Mactridae > Lutraria > Lutraria rhynchaena. The sequence goes on along the minus strand of VIBL01000467.1, from coordinate 134,023 downwards.
GGTTACTTTTATCTTTTCCGGCGCCAATGGATATCTAATTGTTTTCTTTTTACATTCATCGGGATATTCTAAATCGCATTCAATTATACAACCTCTACCTTTTGGGATATTTAAATAATAATCTGGATCATCTTCCCATTTGAAATCTTTAGTTGGTAAAGAATGTGACATCGCCCAACCATAAAGATTATTGGCGTCAAGATATAACATAAATTTTTCTTCAAGAAAATCATTTAAATCACCACCGTTCTTCAATATTTCTAAACATTCTTTCATTTCATTTTCATCCAATATTCTATTTCCATCGCCATGATAGTTGGATGTATATTTATTTAAAGCTTTTGCATGTCGTGGTCCCAAAACACCAGAAAATCCCCCTCTTATTCCTTTTTCAAACATTAGTAACATATCATAATCTGTTAATAATTCTAATTCAACTCCTGTATATTTTAAACCACATTGCCATGTAAGTCCTGGGGCTGAATAACAATAACATGGATCAATTTCATGATGTTGTAAGAAGAAGTTTCTAAATTTCTCAAATGCATCCGCCAATATCAACACATCAGTTTTTAAATATAATTCGTGATAATCTTGTAGAGTTTTACATTTAAATATTTTCCATACATCTTGTGCGTGTTCATATTCTTTTTCTGTTATACCTTCTTGTTTTAAAGTAGAATAAAACTTTTCTATTGGAGGTAATTTTGTTTCTTTTAATCTTTCTATAGAATCTACATATTCATATGGATAAAAGCCCTTTCGTTTTAATAAAGCAAGCTCTTCGTGTTTGCATGTTGGATATTCACTTTCTAAAATAGGAAAATTATCAATTGATTTAGCAATGTCTGATAGACCTTTCAACATAAATCTATAAGAATCTAGAAATCTTAATTTTTTATAATATGATCCATATTCTATAGAAATATATTCTTCTGAGTTTTTAGAAAGAAGTTTTACTTTATTATAATCATTTTCGTATTTCATTAATTCTTCAATTATAAAGTGGAAATCATAATTAGAACCATTGTGAAAAAATACAGGAATTAATTTTGTTGCTTTGCCTTCTTTGGTATTTCAAGATTGGCATGCTGCACCTCGATATTTTCCAGTATAATGACAATGTTCTCTTATTTTCGTTCGTGATTGGGAAGTTTCTCTAATTTGCGTTTCGGAGGATATGTCTATATTATATCCTTCATCCATTATTTTTTCTGTAAATATTATATCATTTCCTGTTTTTTCTTTTACAGCTTTTGAACATCCCTTCAACAATTCTTCGATATCTCTTTCATTTTTATAAATCATCAAACCATCAAATACCAATGCACCAACTTCAACACCTTGTTCAATCAAATAATCAAATGCTGCCATTAATGATTTGTTTTCCATATCACATAACAATAGATTAATTGCGGAACCTTTAATATTATAATCTGACCCCCTTTCTTTTTTTTGTTTTGTTGCAAGTTCAACCAAAGATGGATTAAATTCACAAACTTTATCTATTATTTCTCTCATCCCTTTGTAATAATCAACAAACCAATCGGGGTATTTACAATTCATATTTATTTCTCTTCCATTGAGAATAGCTAATAAATCTTTTTTTGAATCTTCTCTAGATAATTTTTTCAATTTACCATATTGGACTAATAATTCTTCTCTATTATTGATAAAATAATCTAGTGCACCACATTTAATATTATTTTTATGACAATAAGATGATAGTAAAGTTGGGTGGGCATTCTTCATATCAATATCAATCATATTATCTTTACATAGTGTATGTCTAATTCTTCTACTCATATTTTGTAATCCCATTTTTTCATTAGTCCAATATCTTCCAAATTTATTACGTTGGTGATAAGACATGATACATTCTCCAAATTCATTAGTTTCATCTAGATAATCTTTTAATAATTGTAATTGTGAATCATTATCCATTTGCATTCCTTTAATATATCTACTTCCCAAATTGAATTTATCTGGATTATCAACAATATATTTTAGTTTGGGTTTATCTATTTTTTCTCGTAATCTTATATGTCTTTCATTCACGGATTTAAACTTCTTCACATTTATTTTTTTATGTTTTCTTATTTCCAACTCGGGAGATTCGGAAAACTCAACTCCACATATATAACAATTGGTTGCTTCCTGAAATTCTTTTTCTTCATATGTATTCAATTTTGGTTTTTTCTGTTCGTTAAGGTATATATTATAATTTATTTCTTTGAATATCTTCATTACTTTTTCCATATATTTTTTTACTGCATCATCACCAACATAAGAAAAGTATTGAGATTTATATATTTGTGGACAATCGGATTTAACGTATATTCCATAACTATTTATTTCTTGTTTAAATATTGGATTTATGTAGGATTCGTTGGGATTTGGTTGAGATGACTTTATTGGAATATTGTTTGATTCAAAATCACAATAGATAACAAATGGTAATTTATTTTTAAAATGATAATTTTTAAATTTAAGAATACTCTTCTCCGGTTTTACCATTATGGTTTTACAATATTCATTATCATAACATATTTCTTTATGTTTTATTAGTGTTTCTTCTCTTCGAAATCCTTGTAAACAATTTCTACATGTGAATGATTTATGATTATTCTTATCGTACATAAAACTATCTAAATCTTTAATTAAACAATAATGAGTATTTCCATTACTTTCAATATATAAAAGATCAATTGTCCGGTTGGTAGCATTTGAAATATAAATTGGATATAAAGATTGTTTATTTTTTTGTTTCGCCAAAGCAAATACATTGATACTTAGATTGTTTTGTTTCTCTACTTTTGGGATATCTTTTATTTTAACAGGGTATTCAATTCCTTTCATATTAATTTTATTTTCATGTTCTTTATATTTGGTTACTCTATATTTATGCTCAGAAGTGGGATATAGTTTAGCCAATACGGACCAAAGAAAACATTTATTATCATTTATATTTTTCACATTAATAATATTTCTTGATTTAAATTGAATAGGAATATAAGATGAAGCTTTCTGACTACCATATTTATATTGTTTTACTTTTACACTTTTAATATTTCTAAAAACAAAACCACTTCCTCTTTCTTGAAATTTATCTACCCAAGCTTCAAATTTATCTATTAGACTTTCATAAAATTTGGATAAATTATTTTGTGATAGGATAACTTGAGCAGGATGAGAGTAATGACTTTCTATTATATCAAATGACATAGGAGTTAAAAATTCACTTTTTATTGTTATTTTTATTTTCAAAGGAAATCGATTAATAACTATTTTATCTTTTAATAAGTTTATATATTTAGTTATATCATATTCATCTATATCATCAATATCTATTTCAGTGATAAGGTCTTTGAATAATTTGGGGTTTTGGGGTCTCATTTTTAAAGAAACAATTTTCAATCAGGTACCTATTTTTCTAGCATTAAATTTTTTCATTTTTTATTTTCCCCGTACCCCTATACTGGACTCCCTTTTTTCCAACATTAAATTTTTTCATTTTTTTTATTTTCCCCGTACCCCTATACTAGGCTCCCTTTTTCTAGCATTAAATTTTTTCATTTTTTTTATTTTCCCCGTACCCCTATACTGGACTCCATTTTTTCCAACATTAAATTTTTTCATTTTTTTTATTTTCCCCGTACCCCTATACTAGGCTCCCTTTTTCTAACATTAAATTTTTTCTTTTTTTTTATTTTCCCCGTACCCCTATACTAGACCCCTATTTTTATTTTCAAAATAATAATCATGTTGATAATCAGGATTTCTTAATATAAATTCTCGATAAGCTTTTTTGTATTTTTCTTTATTATTTAAATAATGGTTTCGTTGCATGGGTTTGTTACATTCTTTACATGCTGATTTAACACCCATCGCCCTACCATTTGATTTATGATATTCATATAAATATTTATATACATTACACTTTGTACAAACTTTTCTTTCCATTATTTTTAAAGAAATCAATTTTAATATATTAAAAATGGAGCAACCAAATCGAGAGGTCGGAAAAATATATTGTTTACGTTGTAAAAAACATACTGAAAATAATTCAGTGGAGCAAGTAACAACAACCAATAATAGACAAATGTTAAAAGCTAAATGTTCTGAATGTGGATCTAAAAAAAATAGATTTATAGGTGGTCTGACAAATAAATTAGCAGATGAATTACATCATAGAGTTGTAAAATCTTTTCCTAAAAGACGTGTTCATGTTCATTCAATAGATCAAACATGGGCAGTTGATTTGGTAGATATGCAACAATATTCAAAACAAAATAAACACTATAAATATTTATTAGCAGTTATAGATGTTTTTAGTAAATATGGTTGGTTGATTCCTTTAAAAAATAAAACAGGAGCAACGGTAAGTGAAGCATTTGAAACATTATTTAAAGAAAGAAAACCAATGTATATTTGGTCGGATAAAGGATCAGAATTTTACAATCGACAAGTAAAAGAATTATTAAAAGATAATAACATAAAATTATATTCAACTGAGAATGAAGAAAAATCAAGTGTTGTAGAACGTTGGATAGGAACAATGAAACAACATATGTTTAAATATTTTACTGCTCATGAAACTACTAAATATTATGATGTATTAGATGAATTAGTTAATAATTATAATAATACAGTTCATTCTTCAATTAAAATGACACCTGTTGAAGCAAGTAAATTAGAAAATAAATCAACTGTGTATGAAAATTTATATCCAGAAGAAGAAAATGAAACTAAACAACCTAAATTTAAAGTTGGAGATAGAGCGAGAATATCAAAAAAGAAAGATAAATTTGAAAAAGGTTATACCACTCGTTGGAGAACAGAAATATTTGTAATAGATGAAATTTTAAATACTAATCCTGTTACTTATAAAATAAAAGATTTAAAAGGTGAAGAAATTAAAGGTAGTTTTTATGAACAAGAATTACAGATTACGGAGTTTTGATTTTTACTTATAAAAAATGAGTATCTTTGGAATCAAGAAACAGAAACGAAAAGAAGATATTGAAAATTTATTGAATAAAATAAAACCCACCGCCGACCTTGAATCAAGAATAACAAAATTTCAACAAGATGTTCACAATAACAGAAGTGGAATGATGGATCAAATAAATATACAAAATGATCGCTTTGATGATTTACAAGAGAGATTTAAAAAACTTACAATAAATAATAATTCAATGCTAAACATTATTGAACAGATGCGGAAAAAAACTTATTTAATTACAATAACTGCAGAATCCAAAGGTGCAATCACAAGAAATGAAGTTTTCTCTCAAGGGAATGGATGTAAAACTAATTCTGTTGGTTATGTCATGATTCGTCGGGGTCGAATATTAGGAATGGGTCTTTCAAGTAAATGGAATGTTGGTGAAGTTAAAGTGGGTGTATCTATAAATGGAAAAATATTGGAAGGTTGTGAAATTACACTTCATTCAACTACAAGAAAACATGATAATTTCCAACCACCATTTGAAGTTGATACTTCGGATGTTATTAACTTCATTTGCTTGCAGGGGAATGCAACAACAGAATGTACCGTGGCGTCACTGTTGATTGAATTATATTAAAAATGCTCTAGATATATTTAAGCAATACTTAGAATTGCTATAGCTTGGCTTAAGAAATTTTCATCTTTCCCCGTGTGTAGACTTTCCAAGGGATAAAATCCGACTATTTATTTTTTATATCACATATATTCGTACTTATATATTTCTTTTCATATTACTAAATATATTTATGTTTTGTACCACATATATTCATACCTATATAATTTTCATATTCCCCTCAGTGGATAAATTCCGACTAATATTATATTTATTATTTTTATATTACATACATTCGTACATATATATTTTTTACATTTCCAAATATATTTATTTTACAGTACATTCATATGTATATATTTTTTACATTTCCAAATATATTTATTTTACAGTAGTAGTATAGTATATGGGCGTGTCTAGGAGGTTGGAGCGAGCGAAGCGAGCGAAAAACCGACGCCCCCCCGAAGGGGGGGTGGCCTAGACACGCCCATATACTATACTACTTGTGTGCATTAAATAAATTTAGAAAGTTTTGCTTTTATCGATTTACACCTGATATTGCTAGCTTTTGTGTTATATTCTCCAGATATATGTCTCAATTCTAGGACACGTGATATTACGTATACGATAATTATAACTCGGGTTTGACTCGATTATTCCCCCTCTTAATTCCACTGATAAACCAAAGCACTGGGAGGACAGCTGCTGTCTTCAATCCTTATATAATGTTTTCTGTACTTCAATGTCAGAACATTCTACCAAAATTAATAGTAAGCATTGTATATATGACAATACTTGAAATACTAGCTCGAAGCTTTGGTATACAAATATGACGCTGGTACGACAATGAAAACGGAAGTTAAAACCTCATTTCAATCAGTCAATCAACAATACGTGTTACCGGTTACCTTTTACATACAACTACATATGGCAAACACATTATTGTAAATGTTGAACATCGCAATTTGTTTCTCCACAGATAATGGTTGTAACAGTACAAGCCACGGAACTTTAAATATTTTAAATGTAAAGAGAGAGAGAGAGAGAGAGAGAGGCCTAAGGTTCTCTACTACTGCCATATTTCATATAAGTCAAGGTGTATAAACATGCATCTTTACAGAGCAAGAACAAACCTCGCAATAATGATGCAGATCAGTGAAAATTTAATGAACATATGCAATTATTATCACACTTACCTAAATTTGATCAAATTATTCCTTCATAAAATTTCATTAAAAACTAATATCTACGTCTCTACTGTCTGGGTTAATTCTTTTATAAACAACTATTCCTACATGTCTCCTCACACTTTCTCATAATTTCAAACAGTCAACCACTTGACCAAAAGCAGTTGATAAAGCTTTTGCACTAATTTTATTGCGCTATGACAGTGAACAACGCCCTTATATCAGAAAATAAAATTTTCAGTGTCGTGTGCAAACAATTGCTTAAACAAGGAAATAAAATGTCCAGTGTCTTGTGCAAAATCGCATTAACGTTCTTTACAGAACGCTGTACCTGCCATCTGATTTATGTGAAGTGTATGTACAGGCTTACTAGTTCTACAGTTCATATTCACTATATTACAACGACACGTTATCCGGTAACTGATGTACACAATTATTGTCCTTTCTTCCTTTTGAACATGAACGACAGTATACTGTCAAAGACCAGAACAGTGTAGAGACCCCCTCGTAGCACTAGTGTAATACATATATGATTAGAGCGTTAGTGTTAAACTTTGTAACTACAATGGTGTGCTATAGGGTTCGCCTGGTCCCGGCTTTTGGTATATTATTATTTTGTTTTTTGGTGGTATGATTTTTTTGTAACTTTATTTAACGATTCCACATGTAATACATAAGTATCTATTTTCATTCATATAAATATTTCTAGGTACAAAGTAATATTGATTATGAGAAGTGTAAATTATAAGTTATAAATGTTAGATAGGACAAAACGAAAAAATAGTCAATGTAGTATTAAATAGCCGGAATAAGAAATTATTTAAGTTTCATGAGAATAATAAAATGACGCTTTTAACTAAAATATTTGAAAAATAGTAACTTTACAAACATTGCATTTTTTGAATTAGGTGGTTTGGTAGTAGCGTATATAAATGAAAGCAAGTATACTGATATTTCTTAAGTAAACATCCAACATTCTTAAAAGTTGCATTACCACATAATTTCAACATTTGGAAATGTATACTTAACTGAAGAATACATGAAAAATACTTAAGAATTAAAATACATCAAAATTATACATGTGATCCAATATCTATATTCAAAATAATTCATTTAATTATTTTAACAAAACAATAATACATTGAAATGAAACTTTTTGAATGGTTGTACTTCTGATCATGTGTCTATTACGTCCACTGGTAAATTTTGCATTTTCAATTAAACTACCATAATTATTAAAAAGACACAGTTTGTAATAGTTAAGTACATAAACTATATTTTGTTTTTATACAATGTAATAGAATACTACTATTATTAATAGACGCGGTTAATATTCAAGTATGTGTACATATATTTTATTTCATACAATGGGAGACAATCTGTTCTTTGAGGTGTAAGTTTCACAAATAAACATTTTATGAAGCACCTATACGTTCATTGTGCTTTAGAAAACAGTTTCAGAAAAAAACAAATGAGCATTTAGTAGAAGACATTTTGTAAAATAGAAAGAATTATGTTGACCTTGTCACTGCTGATCTGTCATCCAGAGCACTGAGAACTTTCTCCAAGTTTTTGAAAATTTCAAGAATGTGCCAGTTATGTTAGCCTGGTGTCTTTCACTCAATAACTGGTTTTTAAATTTTGATTTAAAAAGTTCAATATTCGGTATAATATTTTTCATTTTGTATTTAAAAATAGATTGTATAGCAAAAAGCATGGCATATAGTTAGTTGGGACATCAAATTTTTTATTTCCAAGTAAGATATCTAGCTTAAAGTAAGTGTTTATGGAATAATAAATCATTTTGTTTTCTTCAAAGAAATCTTTTTCAATCAAGTACATTTTTGTGCTGCTATAAACTTTTTTATGTCTAACATTCTTAACCCTCCATTATCATAATCCAGTGTTATACAATCTCTTTTAACTTCGATAGGTCCACCACCCCATAAAAAATTATAACATAGGTTTTGTAATTTGTCTATTAACTTATCTGGACTTGTTGGAAGGCTCAAAAACAGATGGTTAATTTTTGGTAAAGCTAAAGACTTTATGACAACAATTTTACCTATAGGAGTTAATTATCTCTTATTAAAACAGTTGAAAACATTTTTAATACCCTCTATACTGTTTCTTTAACTTTCTTAACATACTCTAAATCTTTTAGCAAAGAGTCATTGAATTTCCAGTATGAAGAACCATTTTCATTTTTTTGTAGGGATAGACATGTTGTAATCATCGCATGGTCAGTTCTATACCCAGGTAAAATTTCGCAGTTTAAATTTTTTGAGAAAAGGAAACTAGATATAAGAAAGAAGTCAAGTCTTGATTGTTTGATAGGATTCTTTTCTAACCAAGTAAATTTCTTTTCTTCTAAATGTTCTTCTCGCCAACAAACAATAAGAGTATAATCAAATATAATTTCTAGAATTTTATTCCAGGCATTTGGGTTATTAACATTGACATGATGTAATAAATCCATTTCTGAACAGAGAACAAGATTAAAATCTCCAACAATAATACAATGATTTTCTATATTGGACAATTTTGAACCAATTACATCATAAAATTTAGGCTGGTTATTATCAGGTCCATAAATACAAAAGAGAGAGATATCAATATTATATGACGTGAAATGAATGATTAAGAGATTACCATTATCATCTTTCTCTATATATTTAACAGTGAAGTCAAAATTATTATTAACTAAAATCGATACACCTCTGGACTTAGAGGAAAAGTCACTGAAAAAGCAGTCATAACCCCACATACTCCTTGTAATAAGTTTATCATTGTTAGTAGAATGAGTGTCTTGAAGACATATCAAGTTATAATTGTATGATTTTGGAAAACTAAAAATATCTCGTCTTTTGTTGATGTCATTTAATCCCTGTACATTCATGGAAGCAATCTTCATTTCTCCGGACATATCTTAGACTTAAATTTTACCTTTATTCTGGAAAACAATCAACCATGACAAGCACAACATTTCAAGATTCACATAAACACTGCATATAGTGTAAAAACATTCCACCTGAACAGATGTCTTCATTGTCTCATTCAAGTAAAGCTTTCTACATATACTGTGACTTACTAAAAAGAGCCTGAAAAAATATTGAAAATAGCAAAAATAGAGGAATTTGATCGTAGTAAAAATGAACATTTGTTTAACAAATGAGAAAATGTGATAAGAAAATTGGTAACTATAGAGATTTCGTTAAAGGAAGTAGAACTTTATTGTATTTATTTGTATGGCATTTTGGTATATTATTTGTGATAGAAACAAACTTCAAATACGACAGAGGCACACCACTGATAACTTTCAAACATAAACTTTAATGAGCACAATAAAACATAGGTCTATGAAAATGTCAATTATAATTCATTTCGCTATGCACCGGAAAATCTACTGAGTTGGCAACGTCACTACATTCACTGCAACGCACGGACTTAAACGTTTTAAACACATACTCAAAGTAGCTGCCAATATTGGCAGGTCTAGATCATAAACGTAGCACTTAAAGGGAATCACAATATTAACTTTGGTATTAACTAACTAGCTGTATAATGGTATAAACTGCCATCATTGGTATAAACTACCAAAATATGATGTAGAACTTAATTTATAAGAACCACTTGGTATAACCAGAGCTAGAAGATACAACAGAACACAACAGATCTGGTGCTATATTGTGCACACATGAAGAGGAATTAACACAATAAAGTTGTTAATTTACATTAATTTACAAATACAACAAAGACCTGAAGTTTATGATAGAGAATAATAAATCATGCAATGATAAATGATGGTATATGATATGGATCTAAACGCAAGTCTGGATCGTTACATTAGTATCAGTTTAAAACACAGACAGAAATGAAACACGTCCTCCATCGCCAATCATACACGCGGAGAACAATTAATAACCGGAAGATAATCCACGTGTGTTGGTTATGTTAACTTCTAGCCGGTTTATATATGCAGTTAAACACTTGCTTAAAACCCGACATATCCAATTACTTATTCTGTATTGAAAAATGTGTTCATAGTATTTACAAATATTGTAAACAAGAAGAATCTTTAAAGATAAGATATTAAGAGAACATTTTCAAACCCAACTAGCATATGTTTCACTGTTCATGTAAATTTGTTCTGAATGACGCTCACTTGAGTATCTGAATTAATGATGTATTGTATTCAAGTTGACACACTACCATTGTTTTTGTTTTGCTCTGTCTGGGTCACGTGTCTTGTAAGTTTTAAAGTTAGCAATAACTGCAAAGCCATTGAAATATTTTTTCTGCTAGCAGCGGCGTCTTCGCAATGTAAACAGTGTCCTGGCAACACGAGTCGATCTTATTACACCTTCGGCGAAAAAAACATGTCACTAACACTAATGTTTTAGCTCACCTGAGCATGAGGTAATAATATTTTTTATTTCCTCCAAGATATATGAAGAGTACAAGACATTATATGAAGTATAATACATGTAACAAAAGCAGGAACGTTTTGAAGAGATCACAAATATATACAATGGCTTTATATACATATTTAAACTGGCATTCAAAAACAATACACACAATACAAAAATACAAAAAAAAACACATCAAGACAGTATAATATTCAAAAACATACTATCATGAGATAATAACGTTAAAATTATCAACATTTGTGGTGTTTACTATATAATTATTATGCTTAATACATAGATGATAAGCATATTATGAATTTACAAACACACCTACAATCGACTTAAAGTCTATATTATATTACACAAGAGTTTTAATAGTTAAAAATACTCTTTGATTATAGTTAAGACACCAATGAATATATTGCCTTAGAGAACGCCATTTTGTTGTCACATGTGCTTGTCGTAAGGGCCATTTTGTTGTCACATGTGCTTGTCGTAAGGGTCAATAGAGCAATTACTTGCTCATGAGGTGTCCTATTTATTAAATTTGTAAATGCCAAAAACCCTTCATACAAAATAAAAGCGTCATACCCCAGCAAACACATGACGTCGGATAGACGTCGGATTATCGTCGGATTTTGGTCACGACCGTCGGTGACCAAAAATCCGACGTTGTTCCGACGTCGCACATTGACTTTGGACAGATGTCGGAAAAAGTCGTCAATATGACGTCGAGTTTTCAGTTGGGAACATGTTTTGTCATTATTATGTGAGAAAACTAAGATACGACTTAGAACTAACAACAAGCATCTTGTTTGTGGTTGTTGAAGTAGCAAAGGTACTTAAATCCGTTTTGATCATTATTTCCCCTGTCGGTGCTGTTTTTAGATTTGACCCAAACCTCGAAATTTCGAATTTCGCGGTATTTTTATTGAACCCCTTTAAATGTGTTAAAATCTGCTCTAAAATATTTTTGACATTTATTTTCGAATTCTGGTTGTATATAAACCTAACAGGTCAGATAAAAGATTAAACCAAAACAATACGACCAAAGAAAATAAATTCTCGCGCATGCGCAATGGTTCGCGCATGCGCAGTCTCGTGGGTTTTTTGAACGGCTCCATTTTCAACGAATCAAGCAGTTTCAAGCTTCTCTGATTCCAGAAATCTTTCCATCAAAAAAGTATTTGGGGTATATATATATGCATGCAAACAATGTATTGTTGCTCAGTTTCTTTAAATCAAGACAGATAGCATGTATTATCTCTCTTGTTTTGTGCATGCATGGATGAAAATGTTTGCATGCATTCCCCACCCACCCTAGGCCCAGGGCGTCGAAATTAAATTTTGGCGCATTGAGACAATCCACAGGAATTCGAAGTTTTACAACCAGTTGTACTCTCGTATTACACCTGCCTTTATTTTGGATTGGTTGATATACAAATAAACTGTTAAACTGTTGAATTGTTTTCATTTGTAGTACTCCAGTAGCAATTAGTACACAGATCACTCATTGGTCTGGATTGTAACTAACTGACCTAATTTCGTGTATATACACAACTGGTGTGGCAGAAGTAAAATGGCCTGTGTTTTCTGAAAAAGTGTTCCATTTGGTTGGTCAAAATGGTCGGATTTTGGTTGGATAATGGTCAGGTTTAGTCGGATAAATGGTCAGATATGGTCGGGAAAGCGGTCGGATTTTGGTTGAATAATGGTCGGGTTTTTGGTCAGAAATGGTTAGATTTATGGTCGGATCTTGGTCGGAAATTCGGTCATAACCCGACGTCTATCCGACGTCGGAAACTGACGTCTAAAAACGTTTCATTTCTAATAATTTTCCCGACGGTCATCTGACGTCGAAACCCGACGACTATCTGACGTCAATCCGACGTCCTGTGTTTGCTGGGACATGATCGTTATTTGATTTATATCCACAACTATTCATGATTAAATTGTGTCTTTTCCTGTGCTTGTTCTTTATGCAACTGGAAATTTATTTAAAACATAAAATACACAACAATAAGCTCAGATTATGTGTAAATGTCATTTATTTAGTATATAATAAATGACGGAAAAACATATATAAAAGATCATTATAAAAAGACTAAAATTATATTGGCTGGGGTAATTGCACTATATCCATTTACTGAAAATAATCTTATAATTATGAAGAGAAGGGTGCCATTATCCCGGCCATGACATAGACATTTTAACATAAATTAACATTTACATAAAGAAGGTGGTGTCTAAAAAGGCCATAGTATTGGCGAAGGAGAAAATTTATTTCTGTTACAAGGACAGTGTAATGGACTAATAGTAAATGCGTGACCAAATTATTAGTCAACATTGAACATTTATTACATTCTTGAATGTAAGTTGCCGAACATAGTTTCCCAATAATTAACACGAGATGTTTACACATATTAGTTTTAATAATAATCTGATAGGTAATAAAGAGCAATTTAGAAAGTTTAGTTTGTTGATTCTTATATATAACATGCTTAGACAAATATTGTATAAACTATGTTTTGTAAATCTTTAAAAGTTCTGTTGTCTCATCTTCAAACAAAGGAGACACTGACAAGGTAGAACAATCTTCCTAATAAATTTTCTCTAATATCTGACATAGAAGTTCAACCACTTTTAAAACACATTTTATAAGTTAACTACCGAGTTAATGCAAATGCTGCGATTATTTCATTGAAATATGTTTTCAGCTGATAAAATCAAGCGGAAAAAGGGTTTTAAATTGTACAAAATGAAATGATAAATACATGTATCATTTTCACTTGTTATGTATATGTTTTATTTTTGAATGTCCATTTTGTTTTGTAGCGTATAATATGACCCAGTACTTTTAAATTTGTTAAATGTTGGTCTACCACCTTTGATGATTCAGATACATGTATATGGTTTTCCCTTTGCATTTATTTCTATTTTTAGCATTCTTTTGTCTAGTTTGTAAAAGAACATTCTAGAAATTTCCTCTGTAAAACTTTGTTGATCTTTGAAGAATTTGAGAGAAAATTCCAGAAACATTCCCTAGAATGTTTTAGAACATTCTTTTACTTTACTATATAAGGGAAAACTTCACAGATCCTGAGAGGACCAGATATTCAATGTTTTAAGTAACGTTTAGAAATATTAATAAAGTTTCTCCAGTTTTGAAATATATTACTAGATATTTGGATTTAATTAGAATATTCTGTGAGGATTGCTTCAACTTCTGTGGGAATGAATTCGTCAGTGTTTTTGGATATTTAACTTAAAAATAGTACTTATATAGTGTTTTATTCTTCGCAAGGATTAAAATTTTGTGGATTATAAATACCAGGATCTGTGAAGATTTATTTTGTGATTGGAATAAGATTTTGTTAGATGTATTTTCACAAGGTACTATATCATACTGTTTGTAAATTTTCTTCATTTTATATACTGCTGTTTAATAAATTTTGCTGTTGTTTAAAATTTGTTGCTGGCTTCTCCTTTCTCGTGGCGCTTGGCTCGTAACACACTACCTTTTTCATTACACGACAGTCAAAGGCAATCAAGAGCTTATGGTAATTCATAAATCCCTCATAGGGACGGGGACGTGGGATTTTTTTCTGTAATGCCTTTGGTAGTAATTGTACTAGATCTCTCTTTTTGTTTTGGTTTCACTAAAGTTGAGTGATTGTGTTTAAACAAGAACTGTCTTTAAAAAGACGGTTGGTGTGTTGTTATTAAAGGATGTGATATTTCGTTTGTAGTTGCTGGTGGTGTACAGTACATACACGTACTTCTGTTGTGAAAATTGAGTTGTATTACAACCCCATTTTACAAGCAATCGTTAGTGACGCTTATATCTTCATGTGGTTCATGTCATGTTGTGACAACTTTTTGTCTCAACCCTAAACTGCATGACTAAATAAATGCAGTATCTTAAAACAAATCTTATTTATAAAAAAATGCCATGGAAAAAATGCACATTCGTTTAGTCTGAACATTCATTTAATCTTGTAACCAGAACATGCCATGCTCTTTTAACCTGTTATTTATTCGTTTGTGATCTGCCTAGCTACCCCATTGGAATGGATTTATTCGTTAATTAAAGGTAATTTTGTCACCGAGAGCATGTGCCCCTATTGAGGATCCAACCGACATTCTCTCGCTCAATAGTTCGAGGCACTACCACTGCGCTAGACAGCCGTGTTGCTCTGGTTTTAGTCGCTGGTATAATATACAAAATACTCATAGTTTTGACAACTGAAGAAAGATTACAGACAGATGAGCAGTACAAGTTGATATTAAACATGAAAAATGATTAAAGTTATTTTACCAGAGAATAAGCTATGCTGAAAATTCTAAAATGTATAATTCTCCTATTAGCAAATTATAAAAAAATATCAGCTTCAATCCCAGAAATTGAGTTTCGATCTCTGTGCCCTCAGTTTACAGATTATACGCTTTCCCTACTGCGCTACAAATTCCTACGATTTTCTGTTATACTGAGACTAAACATAAATACATTTGCGTAACGTGCAACGCTTGTGTGTGATTTAGAAATGAATTTTCACTTTTTAACATGATAATTTATCATAAACTATGAAATGTCTACTTTCTTCACAAATATCGACATGCAGTGGACATACCGACTTGCAAAATACCTTACACTGAGTAAACGATTTGAATTTTAACATTTCAATTGAGACCGGATAACTAGCCTTAAGGTGCTATGAATTTTGATTAATTTAACTTGTAATAATGGCTAATCTTTCGTGCACTCAGAAAGGCAGTACACAGACGTAATGACTTGGGACCAATAAATTGTATGTTCAGCCTTTTTTAGGCAATATTATCCAATCACAATTAATCTTATAAACGGAAAATGCTCGTTGGAAAATTGTTAGTTCGTCAATAGACGCTGGTTTAATGTCAATGTCGAAAATCAATTTGCATTCGATCTTAAATGGCTACGCCAAAAATTATAATTATTAAACTTTCCAAAATGATGTCATGGATCCACGGATGACAATCATTTCGCGAGACGTAAATTTTTGGATTTTCAGTTTTTGATTGTTGCTTTAAAATTTGCATCATCGTTTTCTCTCATATTCTTTTGTAATTCAGCTCGTTGTAGAAATATAACAAATGCTATTGACTCGAATGAGTCAAAAGTTACACAACATGCAGCAGACGCATGCAAATCATATTATACAAACACTTAAATATACTTGTCAAATTTGACACTTAGATGGAATTTAATTTTGTGGACAAGCCAATCTACGAAATTAAATCGCTATCGAAACCACGGTATGTTTGATATTTTGATTGTCGCGATTTTCCTTTTTTATTTTTAATTCTGTAATAATACAAACGATTATACTAATATAACCCCGGTCTCCATAGCAATTCCACAGAGTTCCAGGGGCCGCGGACGTGGTTCAGTAGTTAGTAAGCTAGACTTATTATCGGGAGATCCGGGTTCGAATCCCGGTCGCAGCAGGTCATACCCTTCCATGAAAATTTGACAAAATGTCGATTTTTCTCCATATGTGGAGAAGTTCCATGCTCCTTGCGGAAGGGTAAGTTAGTACTGGTTAGTATACAGTCCAGGAAAACTGGGTAGGTGAACCTATTGTCGTATATAACTGAAAAATGTATTGAAAAATGGCGTTAAATGACAATAAGTCACATAAAAACAAACAAACAAACAAGAAAGTTCCAAGTTAATATCTACAGAGAGACTGTGTATCATTTTACATTCTTTGCATGGTCCTGTATATTGGATGGATTATGGGTTCGGGAGATGAGGGTAAGGTGCTATTTTGATAAGGTGGGATATTTAGGCGCGTTTTTTTCTAGGAATCCCTTTCTTGTCTATACATGTATTACCTTCTGACTAATAGGACATTTAGATATATAGAAGTAGCTATATATATATTTATATCATGTGCCGTCCTGTAACTGCCACATTATCATTTCGATATAACAAACAATAAGTAATCTGTTAATGTCAGGCTAGTATAAAAACAGCATATATACTCGTACGTATATGAGAACACTAAAACCAATAACGCTAATCTGATACAAAGCTCGATCTTTACTTAAATGACTCTCCTAAATTTAACAATCTTACAACATAATTGCAAACAATACAAAAATTGCTAAATGTAGAAATACAATGTACCTGAATCATCGTCTAAATGAGTGCGCTTCGTGTTTTGTTCAAGACTTTCTAATTGTCTTTTCATTCCTCGAACATCTGAAAGGAGTGTCGTCATTCTTTCGTCAAGTTTATCTATATCATCTTGACACTTTTTTTTCTTCCACATTAATGTCTTGATCATTTTCATACCACCTTTTTATTGTTTCAGTTAAATGATTGCTCATTTCTTCATCAATATCCATATGTCTAGCAACATCTATCAATGAAGGTAAGTCAGTGATGCCATCTTTACCATAAAGCTTATTGAGTTCAGAAAGAATCTACTACATAATTTCTAAGCATGAGTATTGGATCTTTATGTATGCTGCAATAATACATTATTTTATCAAATACTACCAGTATATTGTTATGCAAATATTTCTCAATTGCTCCAACTTTACAGTCACACTCAAAAAACGAACTAAGTCCCTATTGATGGACCTGATGACTTCAACGATCACTGAATTGAGAATTTATTTCAAGAGCTGAGGTTTAGAAGATATAGCCACAATTATGAGCTAAAATGACCATATGCAGCAATTTACAGATTATTACAGAAATTCCGAGAAGTGAAATTTGAGAACTAAGATACGAGTGGTGAGATTGGAACATGACTATTACAATACTGGGAAATACAAGATGCTATGTATAGTTAATGCATATGCCCCCAGTGACATGCTTGTCAATGGATTTCCATTGAAAATGGGGTCAATGTGTAAGAGTATCGGTAAAGTTGTATAAGTAAACATAATTGCTTCAGCTATTCCATATATGAACTAGTTTACCCAGAAAAAACACATTTAACACATTATAAGTCCAAATCCGTTCAAGGCCAAGGTCAAATCGAAGTTGGGTGATATGGATGGATTGAGATTGGTCCAAGGCAACCACTGCGTAAGTACCAAAGCATTCTAGTGAGTGGTGTTGCTGCTACTAGCCAAGACGAAACGGTAAAATATAGTTAACCAAGAAACAGCCCCCCAAACACAGTATTAGTCCTAATCAAGTCAAGGTCAAGGCCAAATCAAGGTTGGGTGTTATGGGTGCATCAGGAATGGTCCAAGGTAACAACTGTATAAGTATCACAGCGATAAATAAACGGGAAAACCTACTAAATCTCATACGCACGGATTGATGAGCAAGGCGATCGCTACATGCCCTCCCATCATAAAAATGGAAACTGCAGTGTAATAAGGGGATTAATTAAACATAATCATCATTGGAACTCTATGAAAAGAAGTAGACTTTCATTTAGCTACAGTGACTCAGTCCCTACGTGTTAATATTACCAATATGTGAAATGTATGGTTCCGATGAACACCAGAACACACATTCTAAGGAGGAATATTTTCAAAAGCGTCATCCATAATTACAAATACAGGAACTAACACCTACATAGTATATAAAAACTAGCATTATAACCAACCATTTGGTTAGGGAAATGGTATTCAATGTTATATTTACATCATTTAATTCTGTCCATTTATCATTTAGTTCTGACTCTGGAAACAACACGGTTTCACAGTGTGACAACTGAAAATGGCCAACATAAACCGTCCGAAAGCTTCAAAAAGTTAAAATATTTCCACTACAAAAAACAAAATTATCTGAGAACAATGTAAAACTTTTTCATAATAGCATGCACCGTGTAAGCATTCAATATTACATGTGTCGCAATTCATTGAAATTTGCATGTAACTCTATTTCAATTGTTCCCCAATATTCAACATTTCATTTTTTATTCATTTAACATCCACTGTGTAGACGAAATTAATGAAATATGTATGACAGGTACTCACATTGGTCCTGCAATTTCTCAATCAAGTGATTGTTGTCTGAACTAACTGGTCTGTGGGCATTAGATTCATCCATGCTGGGTTGTTTGGGTCTCGTAGACCACACACATTCCGTAAAAGGAAGTTAGCAGAATAATATCATAATCTGAAGACACAGGCTTTGTCTTGATAGGTGGAAGTAACTGTTCCTTAACGACCGTTATTTTACGATTCCTAACAGTCATCAGAGATGTTAGTTGCATAGTATTGCCCAAAGTCATCACCAACTTTACAATTTAATAGTTTCTTCAAAACTTGTGTTCCTATTTCTACCTGAAGATACTGATATCTGAAGTTGTACTTGCCTAAAGCAAAATAGCAAGTTCATAATGCAGGGAGTAGAAAAGCATAAATTGAGCCTAAGTAAGAGTTAAAAGTATTTTATTAATACTGAACAAAGCCCATTACAAACTGACTGAATGAAAAAATTCAATTCTTCCTTGAGAATATGCCATTGAGGTAATGATTTATTGGCAAGTTTGCCAACTTTAATATTATGTCAGAGGTAATCTTCATTTATGCAAATTGCATACATGTTTTCATTTATTGTCAAATTTAATGAAAAATGTTTATTCAAATATTCCAAAGGCTGGGTTTATCTAAATGTGTAGAAAAAAATATTAATTGACATAGTCACACAGTAGAATTCTGCTGTCTCATATTTTTATATACAAGACATATATAATAATTCTAAAAAAATATATTTAAGACTAAAAATGACTATTTGAGAGTTTGATATAGTTTAATAGTATGATTTTCTGATGTCGAACTTGAGTTGCATCCCTTGTGAGAAGGAATATTGAAGGTGCAAATATATTTAGGTTTGATAACCAAAACTTATGACAAATCACATGAATCAAATTATCAATGCAATTACACAAACTTTTTTCTCTATTCCCACAATTAAGGTAGATATAGTCTTTGGAATTTATGGTGGCCAATAATAAGAGATCATCTGACAATAAAGTCATTTAAATCTTAATTCAAATTGTATAAGTCAGAAATTTGGTTTTTAACTTTGGAGTCATACAGTATTAATTTTTTTACATAACCTGATTTTCTTTCAAATCACATGGATAGGGTGTTAAGTGAATTTTAGTTAAAATGATATAGGATATACCTTTGAAATAAAGGATTTTTCACACAAAATATAGGAAATATAGAACAAAGAAAAACAAGTACTAATGAACACTTAAGCCTCCTCCTCAATTCACTGTACTTTTTCCTTCTGACAAGTCAACTGCATTTACAGTTTTCATTATTTCAACAAAACAATGTCAAATTACAAAGAGAGCCATGATGGCCCTGCATCTCTCACCAGATTAAATGTAAGTTAACTCATTACTAAAGAGGTAATTAAGGCATACTTCTGGGCAGATAAAGGGGAAAAATAATAAACTTGATAAAGGACCATCAAAGGATACTACAATGGAATATTGGTGATGACCAGAGGAAGCCACGAATCAAATCTGGTAATGATCCAACAACTGGTTCATGAAAAGAAGCCATTTTAAAGTATTTCTAAAAGGAGCCAACCGTTTTTATTTGAGCAAACCTGAAAGACCACTGTCAAAGGATGCTAAAGAACATGTTTGATGATAATACATCCATTGATTCATGAGAAAAGTCGAAAAAGTATATCTATCTTTAGCTCTGGTGAATCCTAAAAGGGGCCAAATAGTTCATCTGAACAAACTCAGCAGAGGGCCATCTAAGGATGCTATAAGCTAAGTTTAGTGATGATCCATCCATTGGTTCATGAGAAGAAGACGTTTACAGGTATTGTTTTATTTTTAGCCCTAGCGGCTCCTATAGGGGCCAATCTTTTTTATTAGAGTAAATCTGATTGAAAACTATCAAAGAATGCAACAGACCAAGTTTGGTAGTTCATGAGAAGAAGATGTTAAAAGATTATTATATTTTTAGCACTGGTGACACCTAAAAGGTTGTCAACTGGTATAATATGAGTAAATTTCAGTTAAAACATCAAAAGAATTATACACAGCAAATTTGAAGTAAATCTGACTGGTAGTTTCAGAGGAGAAGACCATTGTTGATGCCAGACGATAGACGCAGGGGCATCCCCTTCTCATCCTAAAAGCTTTTTGGTGCACTGCAACATGGAACGGGAACCAGTTTAAAAGTCTATGCTGCATTGGTTAAACTCCACTAAATTATTACTGCCGAAAAATCGACCCCGTAATATATACTATACGTATAAACCATCTGATTTTGAATATTTGTTCCATTTAATCAACATGACCATTTGTCACAACACAATTACTAGAGGAACCATTCAACCTAGTTAAAATTTCTTAGTACATTATACTTTCCCGTACTCCACCCACCAATAATGTGTACACAGAAGTAAAATAAGACACTGTTATATATGTAACGTGTTTTAGTCCTACCGAGCGACTATGGTATTAATTTATAAAACGGCTTTTAATATACAGTAATGAAGTAATTTAAAAATATAAATGAATGTACAATGATTTGAAGCACTTGAACAAATACAATTTTCACTGATATAACTTTTACTCAGGACTACTTTGTCCGTGATTCTTTAACTTAAATAAGCGCTTATAGAAAATATACAGTATGCAAAAATCAGTTTATGAATCAAGGTCAAGACATATATTCAATTCAGACAAAGATGTAAGTGTAGATTGAAATATTGCACTGGAGTTGCCCACGACCCGGTACTGGTATTAGGGAATAGAAACCTCGTTCATGGTCCGTACGCCGCAATCAAGAGTATTAATCTCCAGAAATTACACTAAAAATTACAAGTTCACACGCTTTTATAACAGGGGCGCAAGTAAGAAGGGATTTGATTGGCTAATTAAAGGGCTGGTATAAAAACTAACGAACTATTGAAATGTTGATGTCGTCCCATCAAATAAAATTATGTTATGCTATGAACACAAAGTAAATTATGTTTATTTTTGTTTTATCATTTTTTACATATCATTATCTAACAAAGGCTGATTTCTTACACATACATAAGTACTATACATAAGTACTAAACATAAGTAAATAAAACCAGGGTCTTTCAAATGACATGATATTTGAGTGACTCTGATAAAACATAATGAAACACCTACTAAATGGTAAAAATAAAATCTAGCCTAGAATGTAGATATTTCAATAAAGGAAACTTTATCCAAATTTAGCCTTCTTCCGCGTAAAGCTCCTTCGCCATGTGACCTGCTACAAAGTCTAAATGCACACTGAGTCAATACACCACCTAAGTTAGATGTCAATCAACAATCCGATTGGTCTACGCCCCGTCTATATTTTCCTCATCATTGTAACCGACGCTGCGGAAGTCATTTGTAAATTAGCAGGTGATGCAAAGTGCATTCGGGTGAGTATAAAACGTAGTCACATTACGCAGACAATATAGAAATAGGGAGAAAACACAGACAGCAAAGAAATGGAAAGATAAAATAATAAAAGCGGACAACAAATATACCAAGAAAACATTATTCCACGGCCCTATATACATTTGTAGATTTTTATTTTTTATTTCTCAACCGACTTCAATCATATTTCAAATTAAATATGAAGCATTCAACTCTCAGAAAATGAACTCCAATCAGAAAATATTATTTATGAACGTTGTGAACTTTGTCAAAATTTCCATGAACTTATTTTTGGTTCCGAATTCCACGGCCCTAGTTTTTATGTTTCTGCAGAACTTATCAATGAACACAATTGAAGTCATGTGACCAGAATATCTCGTTATGGGCGCATACATTTTACGTATTTACACACCAGTGAAGTGACTACAACGTCTCATTTTGTGCGTATGGAACACGCACACGCACACGCGCGCACACCGTCACACCGTCACAAACACACCGTCACGCACGCACGCACGCACGCACGCACGCACGCACGCACGCACGCACGCACGCACGCACAAACAAACAAACAAACAAACAAACACACACACACACACACACACACACACACACACACACACACACACACACACACACACACACACACACAAACAAACAAACAAACAAACAAACAAACACAAACACATAGATATATATAAATATGACTACATATTTTAATACTGACAATGGTACTGGTGCACTTTATGCTCCGGTTATAGCTAATAAGGAAATGACAAAACTTAAGATGATGAATATTTATTAGAGCTACATTGTATAAAGCCATTGTTTCTCTTGTACATTTAACGTCTTTTATTAATCAGTAAATTTGTCAAATGCCATTTAAAATTATATAGAGGATTTTTATTTGTTTTGCGTAAATGTGACATTTCACTGAGAAGTGAGAAAATTGCAATATTTTCATGAGCACATCACAAGAGCGAAAATATAATAATTTCTCACAATTATAAACAAAAATAGACAATGACATGTACAAACTGAAATCAGACTCTGCATGGACAAAAAAAATTCAAGTCGTCTTTGCAGCAACATATCATTTTGAAATTTTAGAAAAAGGGGATATTTAAATTTACAAATATGCCTAAAGGTACAAAATGCAAAGATAGATTTTTGGACAAATTAAAGCAATCATAAAAACTAATTTGCATACCACCAAAAAATTCAGTAAAACCATATTTATGTACCACACAGTACATAATAAATAATAACTAATATAAATCATTTTACACTGTAAAAACTAAGTGTCTAATAGAAATGTAACTTCAATTAGTTTACAAGTGCTGTATTTTAGTCAAAAGTTGATCATATAATGACACAACATAAGAAAAACTGAAAACACGCCTGATTGTTTAAGACCTATAAATTCACCTCTGGTATGTGATTATACATTATATATAATACATACGTATTGTATTCTTTATTTGTATTTATAGGCCTCCATCTCATACAGATACATATCAACAACATACGTAATACAAATATTTGACTGCCAAAAATATCATTTGCATTTATCACAAACCCGTGTCGTTTTTCCGACACCGTAAAACTGTATGGGACCCCTAGCATATAATATGCAAATGAGCCGTTTCAAATATACCGTATTCCCATCCTTGTTATCAACAAAACAAAATGGCTGACCTAAATTTCGAAGTAGGTCAACCGGTATAAATTGACTTTGTATAAACCCCCCAAAAATGTAATATAACTTTAGATATGTTCACATATTTATTATTTATGATTTTTACAACGGAACTATTTTACATGCTCCTGATTAAAAACAGCCTTATTACGCATGTGTCACTTTCGTTTATAGCAGCGAGGTAAAACCGGTATATTGTTTTCTCCGTATTGGACAATCATTTTTGAAATCTGGGAAGTCCTTTCATTTGATAGTAATTACAGTATAACTTCATATAGAGACTACCTCAATATTACGACCCCCTTGTTATTGCAAGCACTTATTTTCGGACCGGCGTCCAATAACTCCTCCATCATTCAACTTAATAATGAGACCTCCTCATTATTACGACCAATTTTGCGGGCCCCAAGGTAGTCTCATTATCGACGTTTTATTGTATGTACATTTGCTAATAAGTAACACCGATCCTTAACAAATATATAAATGCTATGTTTATTTTCTATAAAATCAACCTATACTTGCCACAATATGGATAAAATATCCACTGCGTTCGTCACGCAGCAGAAATATCGTCGCTTTAATTCCAGAATGCTGTAAGTCGTATTTTGACTGTTTCAAGAAAATCGAGTTCAAAGTTTTGAAAGCTTATAGCTTCATCCTTACTGGGCCGAATTTAATATAAAATATACCTGTTTGTAGAGAATTATTTTACTTTTTATAAGTTAAAATGTTAAGACGTTGATATGGATACTTTTAAAATAAAATAACAATTAATAAATTTAAGTTATCCTTAAATTCATCTTTTTGCTAAGAAATGTAAGAACCAGTTTGATGTAAAGAGTTACAACAATCTGACTCTTAACATGTCGGGATATTTTGGAGTTACAACATATCAGGTTAGTTACAACATATCAGGATAGTTGACAAAGAGACCATTAATAACTGAACGGTTCATATGTAATAAATAGACAGAAACCACAAAACCACAAATTAATATTTTTTTGTTTTGTAATTGTAATACATTTGTAATTAAAAAATAACAAACGCGTTTTGAAAACATTGTAATCAATATTGTTTTTAACAAACAGGAAATCATTTTGTGGTTAGTTAATTCTTAAATGAACGAGTTTTGCATCATTAACAGTCGGATAAATGAAATATTTAACTCTCGAGGAGATTTATTCTACAGTAACCCCGCTGACTAATTTGACTTTTATTTTTAGGAACTACTTCTTAAATATTTGCAGGCACAGAAAAGTCTCAACAGTTTTTAACTTAAAAAAAACATAGTATTGTGCAAATGACATTTTTGCTTTAACTTGAATTTCCAGCATCATTGAACGGTGTGACACTTGAGTCAGAATTCATATCAATGTTTTTTGCAAAGATTCCAGATATGTTGGATCAAAGTCATTATCAATTGTCAGATCTTCATTTATATCTAAGCTGCTTGACCCAGTGTCATTATCAAATCAGTTTTTCCATACTGATAATAGCTGTCTGTTTCATATGTGTCATTTAGTTCTGACAACAAAGCTACTGTTTCACTTAAACTAAATTTGTCCTAACTTATTTTTATAAACATTTACGGTCGTGTCCATGAAGCGGTCAATGATTTTATATATTGTTTCAAAGAAACATGGAAGAAAACAAGACTCCCTCCAGTGTAAATAAGACTACCCCTGCATCACTCAGTATCTAAAGTAAAGCTTTACTGTATGTTATAATGCTCCTGTTTAATGTTATTGGAAGACAGATACAGCTGATTAAGCTTAGTACAATCCTTCAATATTAGAAAATCTTGACTCACAAATAGCACATACACATAACTGCACAATCTCAAAATCCGGTGTATGACAAGAATCCTTACATTGACATTGGTGCAGCACTTAAATTCAAATGCCATAACTGACTTCCATGTAAGAATTTTGTAAAATATAGTCAATATCAGGAACAGTGCAGATATATCTGGAGTATGGGAGAAAAACATGTACGAAAAACAACTTGAATGATTTAAAACAGTCCCCAAGTCATTTTTCGAAAGTTTGACCGCATGGCTAAGAGTATCAAAATGATCAGAATTACCATACTAAATAAGCATTAAAACAACATATACAGTAACGACAACGCATGCTTACTATGAATATTACTAAAATACACTGATACAGAGCAAAAATGCTATCCAGGAACGTTCTATTCACGTTCAGTTCACAAAATTCGTCGCATGATTGAAACTTCAAATATCGTGATGCAGTGACCTTTGCCCCGTACTTTGTTTGTAAGCGGACATTTCATTGGCTGAATCATAATGGCGCAGCGAGGTGGAAATCTATGACGGAGTCGACGATTTTGCTAAATTTACGTGAGTAGACTAATCCTGGATTATTCTTTTGTGCCGGATCAGTGGATTTTAGAGATATTTATGGTTAGCACGGGTTGTCATTCCTCTACCTGTTGTTTTAAGGTGTATTTAGTGTGGTAATTCTGATCATTTTGGTGTTGCGAGGTCGCGTTCGACTAAACGAAATTGACGATTTTTCAAAGGAAAAAGATTAAATAACTGCATCATCGTTTTGAATTGGACAAAACGCTTATTGGTCATGTGTAGTATAATGTATTAGCTATCTGTAGACACCAGTTATTAGAAATTTGAGCGATTCCTTTAAAAGGTACGTAGTTATAAACAAACTTGGTGCAGAAAGTTATTTCGGAAGTTGTAACCCTTGTATATGTATATATATGATATACGTGTTTTTGGTTCGTGTGTTCATTTTAGGCCTAATACGCCATTATACTCCATCCCTTTAACGTGCTAGCCCCCTGTGGCTTGAGTATTTACCAAAATATCATTTTCTATGCATGGGTTCCAATGGTTTATATAATTGTAAAAATTATAATTAATTGTGTATCTTTTAAAACGCAAGCGCCGGTCTCCGGGATGCACGTGTCTTTGTTGGTGCATGCACAGTTTGTCGGGTACTAAAAAATAAAATTTAAAATGCATAATCGTTTATATTTACAGAGCCAATCAAGGTACAGTTTCATATTGAAAAGATTATGTAGGAAATCTATTGATCAACGGAAAGTATTTTTAAATGATACGACTTTCTGTTGATCATTCCTTCTAAATTTCTCAACATTACTAACCAAGTTCATGCGCAGTTTTGACGTTCTTTACAATGTAATTTACCCTTTAGTCATATGGAGATGTTTCTTTTTCTCGTGATTTTTTTTGGGGGTGTGCATATTACAAAAAAATATAGGTTCGTTTTGAAGCTTAACTTGTCTAGTGATATGCAGTCCAGAAATGTGTACATTTGGGCCTAGATGTCCATTTGACAAAATTTGAACAGTCTTAATCGATCCGTGAGAGTTCTAGAACTTGATTTTAGAACCCGTATATTACTTTATTCAATATCATATACATCCGTAGTATAGAGGTGAGCTTAGTGACGTATTCAAAATTCGGTTCTCGTTCGTCATAAAAATGTCATGAGGATGCTGAAAAATTATGGTCAACCATTTTCTTAAAGTGTTCACACGTTAAAATATAGATCAATAGTGGCCCATATATTCATAACGCATTTTAAATTCCATGTAACAGTCACACAATCGGTACAATTGGCTATGATGTAATTACTACAACTTTGTAGACATTGATTCCGGGAAAACATTCGATTCCTTAGCTTACTTGTTTGATATGGTATTGTCAAATAATCATACAACCAGTTTATCGGAACCCGGTTGATTGTCATTCACATCATGAACTGTGTTTATGGCTCAAAGTTTCTCACTTAGTAGCATAAATACGGGTTCTATCATGATGTAAGATCTCTTGCTTGGGATTTTGTTTTAAGCAACCTAAGAACCATTTATGGAAGAAACATCTCTTACCTCAGGTTCTGTGATGTCAGATCGTACTATGTGGACGCATGGTCCTGTCTTCCCATAATTTTCAACAAATTTTCCATCAGCAAATGGGAAAAGTTCACTACGTTGATACAGACGCCTGTAATTCAGAGATAAGCATGCCATTCTCATGGCGCACTCCTGAATACATTTTTGAAGCGGTTGTGCTATAATAGTTGTTATTATTCCATCATTTACCAGGCAATGTGTGTGATTTTTTCGTGGCAACATAAATATCCCGCTCACAAGCATGTTTGCAACAAATGCGTAAATGCACAAGCTATATAGCGACATTCTTCAATAACGTTGCGTCACATTATTACAGACGAATTTCTTGAATTCACTGAATGCATTGGGCTCATTGAAACAAATAAATTATTAAAATACTAAGGGCTTATTTTCGCATTGTTTGTATTTGTGCATATTAAATGACATGGTTAGTTTCATCGTTTATATATGTGTTCGATCAAATCTTTTCTAACCATCAAAACAGCTCCCTAACAATTTAATTCACTTCTAAAGCCAATCTTATCACACAATATAAAACGGCTATGTCTAACAGAAAAATCAGTGCCATGGAGACGTTTCAATAATTTAAATACAGTGATTTATATTACAGTGATTTATATTACAGTGATTTATATTACAGTGATATATATTACAGTGATTTATATTACAGTGATTTATATTACAGTAATATATATTACAGTGATTTATATTACAGTGATTTATATTACAGTGATATATATTACAGTGATTTATATTACAGTGATTTATATTACAGTGATTTATATTACAGTGATATATATTACAGTGATATATATCAAAAGGTGATCAGTCATCATACTGTGATATTTATCAGTTCGACAAACATAAGCCATCGACCAGACCAATCAAATCGATGCTTGTATTGCATGGTAATATTTCTTATGACACATTTATCACCAGATTCAATTTCACTACCTAAGTATTCACCTAATTATTCATTTAAATTCAAATCACTATGAAAGTCATTGAAATTATCCCTGCCATGCACCATTTTTATGCATCAAAACGTGACAATTTGTAAGCAAAAGTTTTCTGCCAAACAGTCATTAATAAAAGGATTGTGTTATTGATCAAATCAACATAGTGTGGATGTGTTGTATTCATACATGGCTTTAATTTGAATTAATTTGATTGGTTGTTCTTTATTGATTCTAATAGATAGTCACACTCCGTGACTGATTTAATAAATCCCAAAGAACAAGTTTGCCCCCGAACAGCTGTGAAAACAATGTGAAAAGTTTTAAACTTTTGCATTTGAAATACATTAAAAACCTCGATATCAACACTACCTTTTGGACACGCACCGTTTACATATTGAGTATTCGAAACTTTATGATTTGAACGTCATAGGACTTTGTTGGCATCTGGAATGACCACAGATGGAACAAACAAACCTTCCGACCCTGATCCCAGTATAACATCCTAAAGGACATTGACGAATACAATGATGTTTGTTGATATTGTTTTGAGAGTTATTATTCATCTATTACACTTTCACTTTCTGTTGCAGATGACCAGTCAGGTAAATATTAATGATATATTTACAATAAATTTGGCATATAATTAAATGTTTTGCATTGTTTTAAATGACATAATAGTCATTATATAACTGTTTTATTGGTTGCATCAATCATATTGATATCATATGTATTTTTGTTGTCAATAAGAAAATAAGGAGATGAGATATGAATTCATTTTTTCTTGAATACTTCATTTAAAAATTGAAGTTATCATACAGTCGTATAAAATTTTTGATACTAAACCTAAACCTTTCAATGTCACTGATGAAAACAATGCTATATATCCACTAGTGTATATGTTATTATTAATTAACACCCTAAAGGCACAACACAGATAAGTGTGATTAACAATTTATTTTGTCTCGATTTATGAGCCTTATCAAATTAACACAGCAGTGGCTGCACATCACTTCTATGGTTAAGTGGTAAATCTGGCGCATTTATATTTGATGCAAGAAAACGGTTCAAGAAAAGTGCAAGAAAAGTTCGGTATGTTTTTACCAAAAGTAAAGCAATTTTCACTACAACTTAAAAACACACCAAATTCACAATCATACACAACACCTTTCACTAATTTTGAAATACAATGTACTAGTTCTCGCAAAAACAATTACTCCGCCCATGTCCTTCCTCCCGATGCTGGACACTTAGCTGAACAAATATAATGTTCATAATCAAGAAAAAAATATTCAGATCATCTATAAATAAGTTGGTATTCATCAACTTAACATAAACTTGTAAAATATCACGATATACTTAAAACCAACTACAAAACAAACAAGAGGTCCTGTTTGCCCTCGAGTCAAGAAAAACTGTCAACATGGTGAAAAGTAATAACACATAATTCATATTAGAACTATAAGATAGTTCCTAAAACCTAATATCTAAATATGCCCTTTTTTATTGGATCAACTATTTAAATTATTCAAAGGATAATAACTCACTGAAGTCAAATCTGAAATTGATACTAGTATTATACTTTGAAACAAGCCTTGTGCTGACCATTATTATAAAGTGTTAATTCATAATCATTAAAAAAAAGAAGTTCAGATATATAAGAAGAACCATAGCTATATAAGAGCCATAAAAATAAATACATACACTTTGCTTCATTGTGAGCGAATAGACATCTAATCAATTGCTTCTGTAAAGTTTTATTGAAATCCATCAAACAGCTTTGGAGAAACACGCACAAAACAAATTTCGAAGTAGGTCAACCGGTACAAATTGACTTTGCGTAAACCCCGAATTTTTTATATATTGTTAGATATGCTCACACATTTGTTATTTATGATGTTCACAACGGAACTATTTTACATGCTCCTTATTACCCATGTGTTACTTTCGTTTACAGCAGCGAGGTTAAACCAGTATATTTATTTTCTCCGTATTTTCAGGGTCTGTGATAACTATAATATCAAAGTCGTGTTGAGGCTCGCTTCAGACTGTTTTAACTCGTTCAATAAATTCAATACGGAATTCACACTCATTTAATATCCTCTATGAATGTTGTTGTTGTTGTTAATAATATCTTCATTGTTCTTTTTATTACAATATTCAATTATTTATTATCAGTTATTTATATTACTACATGCATCATCAATATTACTTTTATTATTATTGTTGCCTTTGTTGTTGTAATTGTTGTTGGTGCAATTGTAGCTGTTTTTTTTATTTCAGTCGGTAGACAGACCCACGCCATGGACCTCCGCATGACTGGGAAATATTGCCAGAGCAACTTGTTGAACAATCTACTTCCGGTCGCCTGAGTGTCTCATTCAACGCATTCCCACAAAAACAGTGACTGTAATACTGAAATGAAATCATAGCAACATAGTGTTTGTATGCAGCAAAACGTAATTAAACAACGACCACAAGAAGTAAATGTAAAACATGGCCTTTATGTTCAATTGATCCAATTTACTCAGTGGTTCAGGAGTAAAAAAATTAAAATGCAGTAGGTAGGTAGGTAGGTAGGTAGGTAGGGAAATTTATTGTTGGATTTTTTTTTGCTATTTTTTAAAGTCTCTGTTGAGGTTATTTTTTTAATAAAATGTCTAAAAGGTCGGGGTAGGTCAGGTAACAGAAAATAATTATTGTTTACGCCTATTTGATCTATTAAATTAGTGTTTGCCCAATAGTACACAAAGTTACATCAAAGATATTGGGCATTTCTTTTGAAACCTGGGTACTTCTTTCATTGGGATGAATCATAACGTGCAGTCTCTTTTTTAAAAGAAATAGAATATCTTCGACCTACATACCCTAATCTTATTGGTCAAGTGACCGTAAACATAACGATTTTTTTGTTTCTGAACTAGATCTGAGTCATTTCACAGTATGAATGTCAGTGTTACAATTTTACATTTTATACACGTATCACCTGAGGTGCCGCGTAGTTGTAACCATTGCAATGGTTGATACACATCTCTATGGTCATTTGATTGTTTTTGATCTGTTTATCAGGCATCAAAATCCGGTTTTTATCATCGAGGTAACATCCCAAATAACCTGTAGTAAAATGTAAATAATTAATGTTGTCCTGTTCTGTATGGCACATCAACAACATGTTCGGGGTAAAATTTTTGTTCAAATTATTCATCATTTTATTGTTGGGGGGAGTTTAAAGAAAAGTTAGCTAAACAAAGATTGTTAGCACCTTGACATTTTCAGAGTTCAATTTTAAAACTGTTTTGATAATATGTGGGATAATTATTCAAAATATGAGCAACTCCAGGGGTTTATAAAGTTCTTTTGAAGCATAGTTAAATTAAGGATTTTTAGGAAGGTAAAATTAAAAGAAAACAATAAATGGAGCCAGCCATATAGAGATATATTTAAAGAAATAATGGATTCGCCTGAAAATAAGGAAGGTTTGATTGACTATTAAGTAAAAGTGGGTGTGATACTAAAGTCAGAAATGCGCACGTGTTTCGTTTGTAGTCCTTATTCTAGTGTCACAGAAGTAAAACCTGTTTGCAAAGGCCACCCCCGGAAATGAATACATGTGGCCCCTATCCACAGTCGGTTATTTAATAGATTTTTTTAGTTTTTACTTTAATGAAGATGACCTTTGTTCAAAAGTGACCGTTGTTCCTAAAATGGACTGTTGTTCGCAGATGACCGTTAACTCTGGTTTGTCTGTACA
Source organism: Lutraria rhynchaena (assembly GCA_008271625.1). Lineage (NCBI taxonomy): Eukaryota > Metazoa > Mollusca > Bivalvia > Venerida > Mactridae > Lutraria > Lutraria rhynchaena. The sequence goes on along the minus strand of VIBL01000467.1, from coordinate 101,149 downwards.
TTTTTACTATTATACATATATCGATAATTAGACGTTCAAGTAATTTTAAGATTGTTTCTAAGTCATTGAGGCCACACTTACGACTGATACATTTAGGTTCATAATCCCATGTTCCATTTCTCTGACATTGAATACTTGTTCTATCAGTTTCTTCTCGGTACAAAACGCTGAAACAATGAACCTGTACACACGATCCCACCGTCTTCATGTTTCCTATAAGCACACCGTGTGGTAATTTCAAATTTGGACAGTCTGTGATATAAATGTTGACGTAATATTGAACTATGGTTACTATGAACTATGAACGTTACAGTAAATCACGGTTGTAGTAAACTCGGATAAAATGTTGAATCGGACACAGCGGGGTAATTATTTTCTTCAAAAAAATCTCTTCTTTTTTAATACAATGAATGGATTGTAATAAGGACATTATAAACGCACGATTGGAGTCCGCTGATATTCGCTAAAATATTGTCCTGTTAATCAATGTTTTTCAAGTACATTTCTTTATATATGTATAAATGGAATGGAATGTATAAAGTTAAACTGTGTAGATATTTAGTCCGTAATTTGTATGAATGAATTGATTATTACTTAATGACTTTGTTCCATGTTTGTTAAGCTAACATTGATCTTGATATCCATGCTGTACTGAACACAACACTGGCTTGCACAGGAATTCTGTGTCCTACTTCGATTTTGTTGAGTATAAACTATAGAATGTTTATCTATTGTTTAAGAAGGGCTTCCGTGATCGAGTGATAATGGTCTCTGAATTGTGATTATAACCGCTTCGTGCGAATGCAACCCCGACCCTGTCAAAATTCACAATCGATGGAAATGTCCAGCTGACTTACGTAAGATCGGTGTTCTATTCAGGTGTATGCCTTTAAACTCCAGAGAATAAAATACTTGTACATAAGACAATATAGTCATGTTTATGGTTACTTGACCAAAAAAAACTAAGGTAAAAAAAGCCTTTTCATATTTATTTTTTTCTAAACACCTTTGTGAAAATGCGAGGTTCGATTCATTCCCAATTATGTTTGGTAATTTGGATATTGCCGTCAGAAACTTTAGGATCGGCGCCAAAAATTATGACAGTCAAGTAACCGTAAACAGGACTATTCTTTGGCCTAACGTATTTGCCAAAATATCATTTTCTATGCATGGGTTCCAATGATTTATATTGTAAAAATTATAATTAATTGTGCACCTTTTTGAACGCAAGCGCCGGTCTCCGGGATGCACGTGTCTTTGTTGATGCATGCACAGTTTGTCGGGTACTAAAAAATAAAATTTTCACATGCATAATCGTTTATATTTACAGAGCCAATTAAGGTACAGTTTCATGTTGAAAGGATTATGTAGAAAATCTATTGATCAACGGAAAGTATTTTTTTTTAAAATAATACGACTTTCTGTTGATCCTTCCATCTAAATTTCCCAAAATTACTTCACCAAGTTCATGCGCAGTTTTGATATTCTTTACCATGTACGTGTATTTATTTGGGGGGGGGGGGGGTGCGTACATATTACAAAAAAATGTTAGTACATTTTGATAAAGCTTAACTTGTCTAGTGATGTACAGTCCAGAAATGTGTACATTTGGGCATAGATGTCCATTTGACAAACTTTGAACTGTCTTAATGGATCCGTGAGAATTCTAGCACTTGATTTTAGAACCCGCACATTACCTTAGTAGTAGTATAAACAATCAATACTATCATGTATCTATCATGATGCAAGATCTCTCGCTAGGGATTTTATTTTCAGCGACCGAAGAACCATTTATGGAAGGATTGCCACGGAACCTCCCCACTGTAGCTTATAATTCCAAAGAAACATCTCTTACCTCAGGTTCCGTAATGTCAGATCGTACTATGTGGACGCATGGTCCTGTCTTCCCATAATTTTCAACAAATTTTCCATCAGCAAATGGGAAAAGTTCACATCGTTGATACAGACGCCTGTAATTCAGAGATAAGCATGCCATTCTCATGGCGCACTCCTGAATACATTTTTGAAGCGGTTGTGCTATAATAGTTGTTATTATTCCATCATTTACCAGGCAATGTGTGTGATTTTTTCGTGGCAACATAAATATCCCGCTCATAAGCATGTTTGCAACAAATGCGTAAATGCACAAGCTATATAGCGACATTCTTCAATAACGTTGCATCACATTATTACAGACGAATTTCTTGAATTCACTGAATGCATTGGGCTCATTGAAACAAATAAATTATTAAAGTACCGAAGACAAATATTCGCATTGTTTGTATTTGTGCATATTAATGACACTGTTAGTTTTATCATACATATATATTCGATCGAAACTTTTCTAAAGAGAGTCATATTGAATAACGAGGTTTGCAAGATGCACGGAAAAGTATTAATAATGTAACGAAACGATACAAACTTACTGCATGTTTAAACATTGTACGTGATAAATTGGAAAGTAATACATAACAGCAAATATAAACTATCTTGCACCTATGAATTGTTGTTTTATACTTGCGCTCCCTGATAATGCAATTCACTTTTAATGTCAATCTTATCACAGATCATAAAACGGCTAAGTCTTACAGATGACCAGTGCCATAGAGACGTTTTAATAATTTAAATATAGTGATATATATCAAAAAGGTGATAAATCAAGTTATCATACTACGATATTTAGTAGGTCGACAAACATAAGCCAACAACCAGACCAATCAAATAGTTGCTTGTAGTGCATGGTAGCTCTATTAAAAGCATTGTCATAAAATGGAAATGCAGATGTGTATAAAAACATGCTTACGTATACATGTGTATATTTATAGCTAAGGCCTAAAAAATAGGTTACATAATTAAGTAGTGTACTTACTTACAATGCATTTGTGCACACATAATTTCAACAGTTCAAATTACAATAAAATCTCTCTTGGCGAACACTTTGCTATGAAAACCACCTCATTAGGCCGTCCTTAAAAGGTGTTGGTTTACAAGTTACGCGACCAACTCATTAAAACAAGTGTAACATAGTTGGTATTACATACTGACATAGTATTACATAATGATATACTATATTTTATGTGATTTTATATTCTGTATTAATATCATTTTGTAGGTTGTGAAGTTAGACTCTACTTAGTATCTTTTATTTAACATATTAATCACTCCAGAGTAATGAAAGGCGATTTCGATTTAATGGCCATGTTTTTAAATTAGTTTAGTCATAATTTGTTTCCTTACGTGTTACATGTTGTTTCAATTAGGATAAATTTCATAGACGACTGAAAAACTAGCGAATTTCTCGAATCCCCGGAGAGAAAGCTTTATTCTAATTAATATATTCTTTTGACCTTAGCAATTTTTAAATCTTGGAGTTATTGGTCAGTTTTTGCAATTTGGAATAAAAAAGTTAAATATTCATGTTTTAATTGATCACCTGACCATAATCCGGTATTTTAATCGCCGCTCTCTAGAGGTAATTTCTGTTTTGTTTTGGTTTTTCTAGTTTTTATTTTTTTTAAACTTTCCGAGTTTTCTAAAGTTTTCTAATTTTTTCTAGAGTTTTCTTCAGTTTTCTGTTGTTTTTTTTTGTTTTTTTTTTTAGTTTTTCTTGAGTTTTGAGCTAGATTTATTGAGTAAATAAATAAACAACCTGGGTGCAAATAACTTGTAGCTTGTCATTCTGCTACAAAAGCAATACATTTTTCCGGTGATTTTGACAGTCCGTTTTCGTTATTCATTCTGGCTTTTTGTTTTCAGTTCAAGCGTGTTATTAAAATATACGGTGGGTAGGTAGGTATATTTTAATAATATATGTATTAACTGTTATAAATAGGGTTTGCTTAACCGCAAACCAACCTTTTTGAACCCTTTGCCTCACAAAACTGCATTTCCCCGTATCTAAAGCAGACGACTTTTAAAAACATTGCAACAAAAGAAGCCATTACTTGTAATGAGTTATGGCTTCTTTTTTTCAACAATGTTTTCCACTCTGTCAAAAAGAAATAACCCAATTTACTTACATAAATTGTTATTTTGTGTATTAGCTTTGAATTTGGAAGAGTCCACAATACGCTTATGAGACAAAAAGTTACAGGATAATCTGATTAATATATGAGTAATTTTCAAATCGGTTTTCAATGTTTCCCCACATATTTAATTTGATAACACGATTATCTCGATATTAAGATGATAAACTTTGTTTGATTCATAAGGTGGTCTTATTCTCGATTTTTTCTATATCGTACTCTTCATGTCCGATTGGTTAAAGTTGTCACTTCTGTGGTACTAAAATGTATCTGACGACAGTACATTGTAATGTTTATAGAGTTGGAAATTTTATCATGAACATGAACATTTATGTAGTTGTATCTTGTGATTAAAACTTAAATTAGTTGTCTATCACATCCAGTATATAAAAAAAAACACTTTACGTGTTTTATAAACCTGTTAAAACTGAACGGCAATGTACTATTTCAGTGATATTCTAATTCTTTGGGTTAAATTAATCATTACTTGAGTAACCAGTCAGCTACAGAACGGGCACCTGCCGTGGCGACTTGTTTGGTCACGTGACTCACCTGGACAACGCTGACTGTATTGATACAAAATAATCATTGCACTTCAGCAACAATTACTTGGAAATTGACCCACTTATCAGTATATCAAGATGGAATAATATTTGTATGTCACCAGGGATAAGCATATATCGCACAAGAACCGACTGACAACCTAACGTGAGGATTAAAAGAGCGCGAAAATGAGCCACATTCATGACGGGTAAGCTCAATTAAAATCCTGTTAGTTGGTTTAAAATGTTGTCAAAAACTGTTTCATGCGGAAGATTTCTTAAAGTGATACTTACTACTTTGACGGCGAAGTTTGAAGTTCGATCCTATAGTTATAGCCGTATATAAATCTAAAACGTGTACGCCTAATTTCGTTGATTAAAGAAAATCACAAATTATCAATAGTCCATTATTGTCCGTTTTGAGATGTTAGGACATGTGTTTTACATCAGTTGTATCTGTACGGCTAGAACCATAGAATCGCTTGCATGGTTCCTGTTATTCAATGGATCAATGAATATAAGAACACAAACTTAATTGCAACCAAGCAGTCACAAATATGCATCATCTGAAAACTGCATGGCTGTTTCATGAGAAATTGATTTTTTCATTGTTTGAATGTATTTTAACAAATCCGTTCTGGGGATTGAACCAGGACATGCAACCACATTGCTTGAGTGTCAACCTAACAGTGATAGTGAGGTGGATAGAAGTAGTTTGCTAAGATTTGTGAAAATTTATAATCACTGCATGGTGTAACGGTAAGGGTCTGAGACCCATGTATAAACCTTGGCATAGGCACTTGATTTCTGTGTTTTTTTATTGTAAGCTTACGTATGCTATTTTTAATCTAAACTCATCAAGCAACACAAATTATGTCAAACATATAGGCCTTGGATTTCCTCTGCAGTTAAAGCTGGAAAAGTATATATATATATATGTCATAGATTTTGTTTATTGGTTTGTAGATTTTAGTTGGGGCCTGTAAAGGCAAAAAGCAACACATGGTCAGTGGTACAATGAGAACTGTCTGTTTATTTACATGAGAAATAAGTACCTGAACAATAAATAGACAATTACAAAAATACAAAACAGAAAACAAAACAATATCATTAGACCTCCAAATATTACTTAAAAAAAAGAATGGATATGAGTTAAACATTTACCTGTAAAGGCACAAAACAACACATGGTCAGTGGTAGAACGAGAACTGACCACTGTACAAATTATATGTGAGCATGTGCAAAGGAAATCTGTGAGGCATTAAACGATGTGTTAGTTCATTATTACAGATTAGTACATTGAGTATTTATAAGGGGTTGATCAGATGATAAAATAGTAGATATAAATGTAATGAGGTGAATAAGATAAAACAGATAATACATAGACAAATATCAAACACACACAATACAATAATATATAATTAAAGGGGTTTCAATCATGAAACATATAATATCATTTTTTAGGACCGTTTTGACAACTAATATTCAGTCATGTTCCCAATGGCAAAAAACTTGTTTTTCCCAGTTTCAATTACAAGGCAAAAATTTCCCATTCAGTTTATATTCAAAATAATTTACAGCAGTTCAAATGTTTATTGAATGTCTAAATCATTCAAACAACAAAGTTATCAATAAAGTTATTAATATCTAAAAACAAAAATAAACATAATATTTGTTATTTTCTTTAGTTTTATTTGATTATTTTTAGTTATTTTATACAGTGTTACTTTTTCCCAATTTGTCCAAAATGTCATAAAAATTCCCAATTCTGGGGGTCGGATCATTTTCCCAAAATGCTGAGAAAAAGCCCTGAATATGGTGATTAGGCAGAATGATCAAACAGGTCATTGACGCATTATGGTATATGACTGTGGTATGTGTGTCTGGGATGAAATCATTGTTATGTATAAATTAGGGCTTGACAAATCCTTTTGTCCACTTGTAATTATGAGTAGAAATTGACTCAGGATGAGTTGAAATTGCTGCAGAACTAGTTAAAATTCTTAGCCGGTTGTCCTGGAGGACAAATCGCCCGAAAAAACTGTCCAGCCCTGTTATGAAAATGCCTTAAGTAATGTAAAAATACAACAAAAATGGTTAATATTTGACTGTATGTTTGTAACATGCCTTAAGTAATGTAAAAATACAACAAAAAATGGTTAATATTTAACTGTATGTTTGTAACATGTCTTACTGCTTACTGCTAACATGCTGCCTATTTGTTGACATTATACAGAGTAGTGAAATATTTCTAACATTTTTATGCCTTTACTTTAGGTAAACATTTATTGACACGGTTGTGTGTAACAAACATGTTATGGTTATCTTTCATCTGTTAAAGAAGCATTGATCTGAAATTATCATTCTGTGCTTGATGAATATTTAATGCTTAGTTACTGATTCTGTTTGAATTTAAAATGGATGTCCAATTCATCCTATCTTCAGCGTTATTGGGACTAGTATGTTCATTTAGTAGGTTTGCACTTAATCACATCCATGTAAGCATTTATACCAAATATTCCCTAGTATACAATGATGGGGTGTTAATTAGGTGAGGAGCTTTAATGAGGAGGGAGTGTTTAATAGGGGAGGAGCATTAATGAGGAGTGGTGTGTTAAACAGGCAAGATGCATTTATTTGTGGAAGGGCATTAATGAAAGTGGGAGTGTTACATAAGGTGGGGCATTTTTACTAGAACACATTACAACAAGTCTTTGTCTAGATGCTGAATTATCTTTTGCAGAGCATAATACTAAGCAGGATTCTTTTTATCTAGCAATAGTTTGATCATATTTCAAATTTCATTTGTGGGTGGTCTGAGCTCTGACCAAAAAAAATTTCATTTTAAGCGCTTACTAGTGTAGTTCAAAGTTCCATTCATAATTCAAATCTTTATTGTATATTACAGCTTCTCAATTACGATCACATTATCTGTACTCCTAACAAACTAAATTTCTGAGGAGAATGTAAATTACTTAATTCTGTATCAGTTTCGCCATCTCTTATTTTCCATCCCCAAGTTAATTCTGATATTAATTTCCTCTACTGTATAAACTTGCACTTTATAGTATTGATAAACTTCATATTGTTATGAAAAGTGCCCATAGACAATGGCTGGTTTACTATGTGATGGAACAGTTCATTTAACTTGTTAATTAAAATTTATACAGGACTTTTATGATGTGTGTATATCAATTGTTTAAGTATCCAAGGCTACCACTGTTTATTCTCTGGTGTAACACTAAACAGTTTCTGTGATGGAATTAATGATGAAACATCTCATGGGTTTTGTTAATTATTTCTTCATGCATGAATGTCTGGCATGTCTGAATAAACATCATTAGGCTTTGTAACCAAAATCAGGGAAAAAGCTCTCTGCTCAACACTAACACATGGTCGTGGTCCAGTGGTTAGTGTGCTGAACTTGTTACCCAGAGATCCGGGTTCGAATTCCGGTCAAGGCAGGTCATACCCTTCTATGAAAATTTGACAAATAAGTTGATTTTCCTGCATATGTATGGAGAAGTTGCCAGATCCTTGTAGAAGGGTAAGTTAGTGCTGGCAATCCTGGAAAACTGGTTGGTTGAACCGGCCGCCGTATATGATTAAAAATTGTTGAAAAATGGCATTAAACCCTATTGACAATATGTCACATAAAAACAAGAACAAAAATCAACACTAACACAAATTTTAGTCCTATGAAGCTAACAAATTGACATGCAATAGGGGTTTTACTGAATGGTTTGGGAAAATGCCTTATACAGTCAAACCTGTATTGTCTGTGAAATACAAAAGCTTTAAATATGGCTGAATTTCTGGTCAAGTTGGTATCATTTTTTCAAAATGACAATTAGAAATGCCTTCACATTGTCTTATGAAATTGGCAGAATTTCATTTAAACTTGTATTTATACAGCTGATATACACAATAACATTACATAACTCTAGCATCATTTTACTGTACAGTGGTTAACTGGACAAGCTGTGCTATGGTAATTAATCATATTTTTGTGTTTATTTGTAATCAATAATCCTGGTATAGAAATTATAAAACCATTCTGGAAAAAGTTCATGAACCAGTCTGGAGTTGTTACAGTGAATACATGTGACTGAGTAACAAGTTAATAATATCCAAGAGACTGACGACATACACCGTGTGAAACAGATGTTCATCAGAATATATATACAGTATATATTCACAACAAATATTCACCAGTAAATGCTCCCATCCTAATGAATAACCCCCACCCTTTTTGAGCGAAAATGACACCTAAAAATAGCCGCCCACCATGAATGCTTTTATAAATCTTAAATTAATTTTCAGTGCTTCTAAAAATCTCCGACACAAATAATGGAAATTTAAGACAAAGCACACTGCAACATCCCCGGGTGTGTTTATTAGGTGTCATTTGATATACTTGGTTGCAGTTCTAAAATTTATCTAATTAGCAATTTCATATCACACTTACTTAGCATGGTGTCCAATTATGGGATTTTTTCCAATTGTCATCTGGGTGACTTATGTAATTTTAATGTGTGTTATATGTGTTTGTATGAAACTTAATTAATAATGCATGATCCTAGATACAGTCTAATACAGACTGAGACCATTTTTTTCTATGGATGTTTATTGATATACTTTGAATTGGGAAATACTATGGACTATATTATGCATTTTTCCCAAATATGTCTTAGTTAGAGTCCTCTTATGAAGGATTTTGGCTTTTTATTTATTTTATCAGTGTGATATATAGGTGTTATTGTAATTGTGAATAGATGTTGCAGTACCTAATATAGAGATATAAAAGGACGGCATATTTTATGTTTTTCATCTTCTTAGAAGTGAACTTTTACTTGGAAATTTAATTAAGAGAAGACACTCTGTAAGTCGGATATATATAACTTCAGGATGCCATACAAAGATAGGTAATGTATCCATACAGGAAAACCTTGGTGGTTCATAATTTCTTAATGATACCTTGGCTGTATCATGCATAGTGAACATATGTCAAATATCTGAACTGATGTTATGGGTATTCATTATTTTCATTAGCTGATTTTGAGCCATGATCTGGTTTAATTTCACTGGGGTTTAATGTCCTCACAACAGCTAAAGTCATTTAGCAAGTTTTAAGCTTTAAATTATGAAGGAAGATCCTGGGTGTAAACTTGGGTAGAACTACCGACCTTATGTAAGCTAGCTGGACAGCTTCCTCTTATGTTAAAATTGGTCCTGAGTGGGATTAGAACTCACAGTAGTGAGGGGCTAGTGATTACTGGTCAGAGACCTTAAACACTGAACCCTAGAACCCCCTCCCATGTAGATTTATATACAAGACAGTATTTAATTTACCAGTAAGTTTTTGAAACTGGGTGCCAGGAGTTGTAGATATATTTCACAGTACTGTACTTAATATGAGAAATGGTAATTTTACACATTCCAACTCAGTCTGTGCTAATTGTGTTACTTCACAATATATTTGATATGAAAAATGGCAATATTTTCACACCTAGGCAGTTTTTGCTTATTCTGGACATCAGAAATGTGGCATAAGTGACAGACTGTCACAATAATGCTTGTATGATGTTTTTTTGTTTGCTTTTTTGTAATTTATCTTTTACTGAATAATAAAACAAAGGAAACTACTGACTTCAAGGAAATTATTCATACATGTGATATTTATGAGAGGTTTTGTAAAATGTTCGATTTATTTTGATTCATTTCATTATAAAGATTTTAGAAATAAATTCCACCAAATTTTGGGACAACCCTCTCATGCATAAAAGGAAGAAGTTTTGTTTTAGTCGTTGTGAAAATGTCAGTTCTTGTGTCTGATTAGATTCTTAATTTTCTCTGGCCAAATTAATGGGTCTGAATTTATTGAAACTTCCTTTCTATCTTGTCTTTTGAGCTGTGTAGGTATTTTGTCGTATTATATGATATTTATGGACGTAAAATTGAATTTTACAAACTTCATCAGATTAATTAACCTTTCTGAACTGTGAAAATCATTGCATTACCTGGTAAATTCAACCTCCTTTTTGGCTAAATAACGTCCAGTATCATTATGTGTAGAAATGGTTAGATTTACAAAATAAAGAAATGATTTCGTCCAGTATGAATGATTCTATGAAAATATCTTAATTAGGTCAGATTATTATGCCTTCTTATATGATGGACTGGTTATGTTGCTTTGGTCATGTGATGCTGCATACTTTAAAGTAACAGTTCAAATTATAATTAAACATTAAATGTTCACCAATCCTTAAGGTCAATATAACACAATAATTGTCAGTTTATATTATATTGAAAGTTTACTGTTTTAAAGATTAGTGCAAAAAGTTGAAAATTAAGTTTTAATTAAAATCCCCTTGTAGCATATCAGATTTAATCCAATAGCTTGATTATACTCAAATCAAATAATATACATTTTGACCTGAGGCCATTGCAATATATGGTTGACATGACACTAGCCAAATAATTAGATTGCATTACCTATTAAGAAGAAAAGTAAATATATGCTTAAAGAATTTATAAGATAATTGTTTACATCCAAAGTAAGGTAACTTCCTTCATTTTCTAATAGTTACTTGCAATATTTTTACATTCACATCACAGACCACTTTATTTACACAGTTGTTAAGTTATATATTTGTAATAATATGGATTTAGTTGAAGAATTAAATATTGAATTATCAGACAGTGTTTTGTCATCTATAATATGAAACTAAAATATATTTCCTATTTGTTTTACATGTATAGATAAAAAATGACTTAACAACAGGGAAGAGTTCAATGAATATAAATTTCAAATATAGTTAATATAGCTTGCTTTTTACCTATATGATAAATGTATTAGAATTGAAGTATACTGGACTACTAACCAGTACTAACTTACCCTTCCACAAGGAGCCTGCAAATTCTTCACATATGGAGGAAAATCAACATTTTTGTCAAATTTTCATAGAAGGGTATGACCTGCCTTGACCGGTATTTGAATCCGGATCTCCGGGTTACAAGTCCAGGGCATTAACCACTGGACTACAGCTGCAGCCACTCAATCTGTTGAACATTACGTCTATGGCTATCAGGTTTTTGAGTTTGAACCCTGACCACAGCACATGTTCTCTGCGGTGGTATAGGTGAAACCATTGTGTCTAAGACCATTTGTCCCCCATTGCTGCTTATTCATGTGGAAAACTTGGCAGTTACTTGTGGAGAGGTTAGTTCTGATACAGAATCTAGAAAAAAACTGGTTAGTTCAATTTATTGTCAGCATATAAGTGAATAGCTGTTGAAAACTTGTTGAAAATCTGAAAAACTAAATAATTAATTCCTGGTCATTAAGCCTGTGGATTATTTTACAAAGTGTACTTGAAGAGTTGACACAAAATCAGTTAAAGAAGTTTAGATTTGATCAGATAAGAAATTCAGATTATTGCTATTCTCTTGAGAAATTGGTAATATAGACTTTTATTAATTTTTTATTCTGTTCTGTATGAATGAAAATATAAAATGGTGTGATACGTACGTAACTGTAGTACAGTGTCTCTGAATATTTTGAGTTATGATAATTTGGATCTGAGCTCTCATGTACATAGATGTCTTTCACTGATAATTTTTATACATGATGGATTATACTAGATTGAAGCAAGAAATATATTACTGACCTCCATGGTCCAGTGGTTATGGTCTCCGACTTGTAATCACTAGCCCCTCACTCCTGTGAGGAAGCTGTCCAGCTAGCTTACGGAAGATTAGTGGTTCTACCCGGGTGTACTCCTGTGGTCTTACTTCACTGTATTGTTGCCAAATGACCCTTGCTGTTGGTGCAATGTTGAATGCCACTGAAGCAAGTATACAAAGTACATTTAAAAGAACCACACCCAGTTGTATCAACAGAAAATACATTTTAGACAAACACTAATGAAAACAGTGGCACTGACATTATACATTGTAAATAAATTATTTGTCAAAGATTCATAGCATTTTAAAGCTTTAATATGTTTAAAAGAAAACAAAAAACAGAAATTCATGTAATTCGCATTGAAATACAGTAGAACACAGTTATAGTGAGTACTCTATAACTTAACTGTATGTGTTACTTTTATGATGGCAATAAATGATAGAAACATTCCTAAACGAGCATGCACAATAAAAAACAGTAAATTATTCATACTTACCATTCTTAATGAAAATATTTGGATTTAGAAAAAAAGTTGAATAATTGACAAAATAACATCAGTTTGAAAAATGGGCATTTCTTTTGTAGTTCAGTGTGATATAAGGGTACTTTTTAACTAAAATTTATATCCAGGGCAAAAGTTAAAAATGCGTTTTGTCTTGTAAAGTTGAAGAGATGATATGCATTATCATATTGTATTATACATATACATAACGCAAACATACGACCATTTGTTTATACTTCAGTTGTTTCCAGTGATGCCTGTTAGCTGGGCGTGTCTGCATAGTATATTGTTGAAATACATTTTAAGTCTTTGTTCTTTAGTTTATGATATCAAATATTTGTTGTGCAATTTACAGCATGTCTCGTATAATAAAAAGATACATTATGTCTTCATGATCTGAGCGTCTGAAATTGGCATAATGAAACAATGTTTGCATAAAGTCATGTTTGACAAATATTGTACAGCATTGACATTGTCTTAACTTATGGGTAAATATTTGAAGTGTCTTTTGTTTAACGTTCGTCGTACAATTTTTATGAATATTTTATGCATAAGTTTAATTTTAATCCATGACAACCGTTTGTTTTATGCTATATTTATATACATCATACCTTCTCATGATATTCTATATTCTGTTCTAATTATTTGGTCAGCAGTTTTAATGATGAATAGTGAAGCCATATGACATAGTGTTTTATTAATACTGATACAAACAATGAATAGTTGTGTTGATGAAATACATCATTTTAAATGAATTGAAGTTGTATTTTTTGCATTAAGACTACAATGAGAGCTTGTCTTTTGTAAAAATTATTATTCAGTTTAGTAATAATGTATAATTTGATCATTCTTCTTTAATCTTCATCACATGTTATGTGATATGTCAGGAATTATGCTTCTTATTGGATCTTTAATGGAATATTGTTCCCATGGTAACCAGGTGATCATCTGACGGTGTAGATATTGACAAAACAAAATTGGTTGTGAAGTATGGGTGAATGTGACTGTTAATTCTCAATTTGTGCCATTTTTGTAGATAAATGTTAATTATGGATCTAAAAAAAGAATAGATTGTGACTTTGTTATGAACTATTGACTGTACACGATAAATTGTGTAAAAAGCTAATGTTTAATGGTGACAAATATAGATTGATTACTTATTATCTACATGACTTACTTATATAGTTCCACAATGTTTTACACAGTGATTTAGGAACATGCTGCATTTTGGCTAGATTATTTCCATGAATTTCAATTTAGCAATTTTAAAAACTTGACCCTCAGTGTGTTCCATTGAGAAATTGAGACAGCAAATATGGTTTATTTCAAGATATTAACCATTTTAACCAAATTTTCTCTGGACCTGGAATTATAAGTGATCAAACTGTTATTTAAAGACATTGTGTAGAGTCTTGAAAAATTTAGTAAAAAAATGGATTTAAAAATTTGTTTTTGAATGTGATAAAATATCGACATGGATACAAAGCATAAAACTGTTCGATTTTGTCCTCTTGTACAACATGATCTTGTTACACCATGGAGGAAGAAGAGTTCCCTTGGGTAAAATTTTGTATCTCCTTTTTGAAGAGTCCCAAATCAATAGGTCTTTGAACTTTGTGATTGTTCCTGGACTCTTGATTTGTGTTGAAATGTGACCAATAAAAATAAATATTATGTTGATTAGGCTTTTCATTAAATATTTATCCTTTCAATGCAAAAGGGTTGAACCTGGTTACAGTGAATTCCTGGGGACTTATATAATATTTCTTTTTTACATCCAGGTTTCACTTTATCATTTGCATTGGAATAAAGTAAGACACAGTTAATTAGGATAATTACTTCATTTTATGCTATTTTTCAATATGTCTGAGCTCACTATAACTGTGTTTTACTTTATAGTCAAAGAAATATGTTGCAGATTTGTTTTTCTGAAGGCACACTGTTTGTTGTAATCTTACTAACCCATTCATTCAAGTGAAATGGTGGCTAAGGCCGTTGTCCAGTGTTTAGTGCACTGGACTTGTAACCCGGAGATACGGGTTCGAATCCTGATCACAACAAGTCATGCCCTTCTATGGAAATTTTGACAAAAATGTCGATTTTCCTTCATATGTGGAGAAGTTGCTGGCTCCTTGTGGAAGGGTAAGTTAGTACTGATTAGTATACAGTCCAGGAAAACTGTTTCGGTGAACCCATCGCCGTATATAACTGAAAAATTGTTGAAAAACGGCGTTAAACCCCAGTGACAATAAGTCACATAAAAACAAACAAATCAAGTGTAGTGCTATTGCTCTTAAAGTTTGATATACAGATACAAGCAATGTTCATGTCTAGAAACTTTATAGTATGTTGTTGTACATATTCCAATACTGTTATACACAACCTATAGATCAAGGCCTTGCTTATGGGAGTGTCCCCCTAGTTGTATGTCTGGTGTGGATATGACTTACTTGTCATCAATTCCTGTTCTTTATTTTTCAGCCCTTTGGCCACCTACAACTCGCTGACCGACCCGAATCTTGCGGGATTCTTCGGCAATACAAGAATGAGGCGACACTTGAAGAAATCTGGTCTGGTGAGTGTAGCACACCTAATCTTTTTCAAATTAAAAAAAATTCTTTATCATATACTTTGTTGTCTCAATTTTGTTTGGATTCACTAAGCAAGATTCTTTAGTGTGTCAGTGATACAGTATGTTACAAAGATGACATGAGGTCTTAAAATTAGAGAAATAAGAATGCCATTTTTCAGTATTAAGGGGCTGATTTTTTTACTGATTGAATTTAAGTCAATTTTGCATGATCTGTGAAACATTTTCTTGATTCATGTTTTTTTAATTTAGGTCAATCGACGGGGAGAGATTATTAGTGAGAACCAGTATCGTCTTAATATGGCGCGCAAGGAGCATAAAAAACACGTCAAAGACCTTCTGGCACAGGCTATTGTACACAAAACACTTGACCTTGAGAGATATCGTCAAGTTGAGATCAAAAAGAAATTGGAAGAAATCGCTAAGATTGAGATGGTTCGACGAGTGAGGGTAAGTTTTATCTTAAATTTCTTGAGAATTTCATGGGATTTCTACATTTGGTTTGTTACTGCGTTTTGAGTTTATTTAAGTTAATGACATGATTCTGTAGCAATTTGATATTTTTTAAATAATTTGATAAAACTTTTGGAAATTATTTAGTGCTTAAAATGTGAAGTTTGTTATGCGATAGCTGTACAGAAGTCATCTCAAAGTTATGGAAGTAGTTTATAAAATGTTTCTGATTTGTACAATGTACAATAATTTATTGTACATCTATGTATGTATTTGTATGTGTTTGTATTGATAGTATGGCAATTCATTCATCTAAATGAGAAATATTTTTTGGTACTTAATTAAGGCTGAAACAAATCGCCGTGTGTATGATTTAGACTATAGAGATGGTGAGGTGAGATTGAATCACAAATTAAAGATTTATCATTGTTAATGTTGTTTGTCACTGTTTATGTTAGTAAAATGTTGTAATAATATGATGTTCACATTGAATAAGACTGTATTGTGTTGATTTATGAGCAAATAGAAGAAAATAAGATTTATGAGCAAATAGAAGAAAATAAAGCACAAGTCAAGTTTTCAGCATGATTTGTCTCTAGAGCTTGTTATTGTAAGGGTAAAAGTTAACCACCTTTTCCCAAAAAATGTCATTGTTGGTGAAAGTTACTTCCCTTTGAAAAGAACAAGCCATTATTTTTTATGGCTTATAAAAAGGGAGGTAACTTTTACCTTTGTACTGTCATTATTGAAATCTTTATTGCATAGAGTTTCGTAATAATTTTAGATAATTTTGTTTCTTTTCACAGGCATGAATATTTTTGCACAAATATTGTCACTTTGTAACACATCAGTATTTTATTGTAGCCTAACAAGACATGATTATAATTATAAACCACTCAATATCTTTATGCTACAGGGATGATGTAGGGTACTTTATTCTGTATTTCAATGTCAGGCCACAGAATGAATTGTTTTGTTTCTAGTCTTATCTAATGTGCTTTAGAATTATAAGATTTAGCATCTTTAATAGATTAGTCAAGTGACCAGAAGCAAACTCTAACTTTGACCGTTTTACAAATAATGAGCAATGAAAAAATTCACTTGGTTAATGCTGAAACTATTGTTCAACTTCTGATATCATGTTATTTGATAACTTAAATCAAAGCTGCAATTTCTTAGTCTCTAAATATTTTAGTTTGTTTCTGTTGCCAGAATGATCGTACCAAAAAGCAAGATGAATGTCTCATGCCCCTAATTAAACCTAGACCGCCGAGACGGAGACCTATTAATAGATCAGTCGTTCCACGTAAAACTCGGCAAACTCTTATTGACATGGAGAGGTCAGAAATGAAAGATAACTTGCGCCCAGCTTCAATTACGCAGAATACGGTAACCATAGCAACCATGCTCAGTTTGTCCTGAGTTGCGATGTATGCATGACATGATAACAACACTACATTTTGATTGGTTGATATTTTTGATACTGACATTTGATTGGTTGATATACTTATTCCATCATGTGGGTATTTTTATGCATGACAACAACTTTTCATTTAGTAGTTTGAATAATTCCAATCCAAAGAAAATGCAAATATTATTTCATATCCCTTATATTATTTATCATGATGTATATCTATATTTTATTTATTTCCTGATATGATTTGTCACTAATTAAATTAGTTTATTCAAAATCTTCTTGTTAATTTATTTTAAAAATTCTACTAATTTTTTCAAGTTTCTTTCATACATAATCAACAAATTCAGAAAATTGAAATAAATTGTTATTGTCTGTATGATATTGTCTCACAGTGACATTATTTTAATCAACTCGTCAGAAAAACTATTTAGTTAAACCGTCTCATAATTTCTATTTCTGTTCATACTATTTTGCTCAGTCAACAAATTCTGTTTATTTCAATAGTTACAAGTATGTATACATAAAAAGAATTATTGATTTCATCTTATATTGATTGGTTTCTACTTCGCTGCTGATAATTGTGGGTAATATGGCATCCTTTTCATCAATTATTTAACCATGGCTTAGTTACCGCTTGTTTACAGTACCTTATACAAATAGAATATTAATACAAGTATAATTATTTTAGCGTATTGGTGATTTGTTGGGGATCTCAATTTCTGTCTTTGAAATAAAGTGATGTGTGGTACCTTGATTTATTACAAATTCATGTATGAAATAAATGCGTTGACTCTTCTTCTAAGAAGATTATTTTGAAGGCTTTTGTTCATTAGTTATTTTAAAAAAGACCATATATTATTAATACCAAATAATGTATGTCTGTTGCATTATAAAATGTGGTTGGGCAAATTTAGTAATGGAGCAAAGAAGAGAAGTTTTATTTTAGTTCATTTTAGGAAAATAGGTACACAAGGGGAATATATTGCAGGGAGCATGTTAGGAAAATACGATACATATTGGGTTCATGTTTTTACAAATAGGGGACACTAGGGAAATATATATCGCAGGGAGGTACATTAAGGGTCATTTTTTTGGCCATGGGGTGCTGGCATTTAGCAGAGGGTATTACAATGGAGTATTATAATGCCATGAAGACCATGTATCACATTATTATCATCAAATCATGTTAAGTATTATTTGTTGCTCAAATAAAATATATTTTAAGAATAAGATATTATTTCAATGATTAGTAATTGTGTAAAATACTCACTAGAGATATTCATAACAACATTGTCCCTCTGCTGAAAAAAATGAATGCTTGTTGGATAATTTTTATATCATTCTTCTTACAGCAGTTTAGTCTTTTGTGAAAATGAACGAGCAATTCTTATCAAAGAAGGTTGTCAATCAGATATACTTTAGATCTTAGTCTTCTTAGAGGCACATTTTGGTGGACTTATTTAAAGTTTTTTAAAGTTATTGATATTTGAATAATTAAATGTAATTACAAATAAAGAATTATTTATTAGCAATGGCACGAACATGTGAAACTGATGATGTTTAAATGAACAAAAATATTGATAAGGACAAACACGATTTTTTAAACAAAGATGGCCGCCAAATACGATCCAAGAATATACACTGGATGCCTTTTTTGATAAGTTTTGCTACATTAATACTTGATTGCCTGGCTCAGCTACCATGAGTATTTGTTGCTGTTTTATTGCATAAATTTAAATCTTAATGCATGATTTGCGTGATATTCTAACACTAACTTTCAGAAGGGTCAGCAAGGGAAGTAACTCATTTAGTATTCATAAGAATTTTATTATTTCATAACCATTCTATTGTTTGTCACTAAATACAGGCTACTAGGGGTCGAAAAGGAGATGAAGAGGTTTTACCATACTTGACCCCTAGATCAATGAGTCGGCCCCAATCTGAACGACCATCAGAGTCCTCATCAGGTCGACGAAGACCCAAAAGTGCCCCTGCCCCTCCAAGAAAAAGAAATGACAGTCATAAATCAGGTTATACTGACCCATATGATGATGTAAGTGAAAAAGAATGACATTTTAGTTTATGTTCAGAGGATTTTTAGTCTTTCAATTGCATCTTAAATAACTTTCTTTGCTTTTATTTCATAATTCTTTTATTTTCTCTCAAAATTGAAGAGTACTTTTTCACTCTAAATGAATGTACAACAATATATAGAACATATTAATGTTAGTAACTTTTCATTAAAATCTTTATGCAAAGATTTCTATCATTTTGAAAGTAGGCAAAAATTCATTTTTCCCATAATGCATTGCTAGCTGTAATGTACACATTATCTACCTCCATTTGTTACTCTTCATTCAAAGCTGAATAGAGATATAATACCTCTTTTGATCAGACAATATGGTGGATTTTGAGTCTTAGCTCAAAATGTATGCTTATTTACATCCTAACACATATTTCAGTTGTACAATTCAAATGATAATTTCCGAAGATTGGTAATTTTATTCTTGATATTATCCCCCTTGATTTACGGATTTTTGAAACAATTCCTGTATCAGATTAATAAATCTGGCTTCATGTTACTTCTACCCTTCTAATCATCCCAGTTAACATTTCCAACATACAATTAACTATCACAATAAAATTGTCTTAAAATGTTATCTTCACCATGTTGGTTTGAAAATAACCACATAGTAATTGTATTACTTCCCAGAATTAAGTTTGTTAGTTTGGTAATGACCCTTTGAATATTTTAATGCTTCTATTGAATAGAATGTACTAACAATGCCAAAATATGTAACTATGGATTCTGAGGATTTCTGTGTCAGTGCCATGTAGATTCTCATTATTAACAACCACCTTTTGTTCAAAAATGGAATTTAGATAGTATCATTATCAAGTTGAAATATACAGAGGAAATTTCAAAAACTTGTCTGAAAAATAATTTGTTGTTATAATGAGATGGTCCTAATATTGACATAGTTGTGTTTTACTGTACTTTGTATTTTACATATACACACATTTTCACATTTACAGTTTAATAAAATGTCAGTCCCAGTCTACAATAGCCTTATTTATTCTCACTGAAGAATCACTTACTATCAAATTAAACCATTCATTCACTCACTTTTTAAGAGCTTAAGTTTATAGACCAGTCTAAGAATGGAGCCATTTCATTGGTCAATTTTTAGGCATTAGCAGAAACAACCAATGAGAGGCTTAAAACTTGCTCCAAGCTCAGTTACAAGTTTTAGGGTCTTACATTTCTGAAGATTAAATTTGAGATTATGATAGAATAAAGCATTTTCATTGGTCAATTTGAAGGCTGATTGCAGTTACAACCAATCAGATGCTTGATTGTGCTATCTGAAACAGGTCTAAGTTCTGATGTGAAGATTACATAATTATAAACAAAACAAATTTGGTAACAATTCGACTGATTCCAAAAATAACTTAAATCAATCCACAATGGACTGGTTCCAAATAAAATGTTTAAAATTCTATTTGTCAACATTCTCATATAAACCTGTACTCAAATGTTGCATGATAAATAACATTTGTGTAGCATGTTAATAGTCACACTGTATTTAGAATGTTTTTTTCTTGATGAAACTGTTACAACATTTTTAGCTCACCAGAATCAACGGTTCAGGGTGAACTATTAGGATGGGTAGGTGGATACTCTGGCGTCTGTTGTACATTGTCCGTCATCCGGTGTCAACAATGGTCTTCTCCTCAGAAACTACCTGTCAGATTTACTTTAAATTTGCTGTGTAGAAGCCTTATAATGCTGTAACTGCAATTTGCTCATATTATACCAGTTGGCCCTTTTTAGGGGTCACTAGAGCTAAAAATAGAAAAACCTTTAATGTTCTGCTCATGAACCAATGGATGAATCATCATCAAACTTGGTCTGTAGCATCTTAGATGGACTTTTATCAGATTTGCTCAAATAAAAATGGTTGGCCCCTTTTAGGGACTGCTAGAGCTAACAATAGAAAAAAACATTTAATCAACTTCTTCTCATGAACCTATGGATGGATCATCACCAAACTTGGTTTGTAGCATCCTTAGATGGTCCTCTCTCAAGTTTGCTCAAATGGATTTGGTCGGCCCCTTTTAGGCGCCGCTAGAGCTAAAAATAGAAATACCTTAAAATGGCTTGTTTTCATGAACCAGTGGTTGGATCATCACAAATTTATTTCGTTAAGGATTTTTAGATTATAGGAACAACTTTTGAAATCATTGAAACCCTTTAAATTCAGGGTCTGTATTATAATTACATACAGTACACATTTTAGGGGCACCTCACGAAGACCCTTTCCATTATAAGATATGCATAAAAAAACTAAGCATCCTGTTGTTTAATTGACTTACTATAGTTAGGCAAAAATGTGGAGAATTTTGTATTATTTTATTTATTAAAGTAAAGACTTTTCTAGTACTTTTCTTCATACTGTGAGCAATGCCTCATTTTCGAAGTCAATAATTTTGTATTCTGAAGTACGTTAAAACATCTTTTTTTACGTAAATTGACCTTTGATTTGATGTTGAAGTTGAGTAATTTATTTTCATGTCAGTTTTCCTCACAAATTGAGATTTAAGTACATTCATCTATTTGATATTGGTTCTGGTTTAATGTTAATCAGATAAATCAAACATATTTCAAGCATTCTTAGATAAATAAAAGATAAATCTTAAAATGAATAAAACTATGTTTTGTATAGCTTAACATCTTTTATGTGAGGGATATTGAATAATGTTTTTATATTTCATTGTGCATTGTGTCAAAATTTATGTTTGTGTTTGCATACTGTCAGAAAAATCTTTAAACTATACAGTCAATCCTGTGAACAAAGGCCACCCTTAGGAAAGACAAAATGCAATCTCTATTGATGGATGGCCTTTATTCAGAGATCAGTTTGTTCTTAATCATCAGTGACAGTTTTTTAAAGAATGGCCTTTATTGACAATGTGGTCTTTATTTGGAGATGGCTGCAAACACAGGTTTGATTGTACAAGCAAACCTTAGTTATTGACCACCTATGAATCTCTAAATAAAGATCAACTGTATTTATCCATATTTTTCTCGTCATTTTGGTGGACTGCGTTCACAGGGATTACAGTAAAGTGGTTCATAGCATTCGGATTGTTTCAAAAACTTGAAAAATATATGAATGTTTTGTTTTGTGTCCAAAGAAATAGTGTGAAAATTTGACTTATTGGAAAAATTATTTAGATTGATGATTTGATAGATATAAAATTGAATATTTTTCTGTAAAATTGACAAATACCTGATTGTGATCTGATATAGACAGTATTCATGTTCTGTCAATTATATTGCAGGTCAATTTTTGTCTGGTTTAAAATGTGATCCCATCTCTGTGTAATGTTTACTGAAATAATAACCTATACAAACAGTATAAGGCAAATGTTAAAACATATTTTGTTCAGTCCCTTTGAGTTTCACACCCAGACAAGGTGTGATAAAACCAACTCATGTTCTGTAGTTAAGTTTCCTCATGGGATATAGACACTAGTATTTCTTAATGTTTGCTGGCCTTATGTGTCATTTATTTACATTGTAATATATCAGTCTGTATCTCTACATGTTTGGCTTTGCTATGAGTGACTTATGCTACAAAAGTTTGCATCGTCAAAACAGAATGAAAACAAAATGTTTAGCTCACAGGGTTTTGCAGTGATACGTTTCAAGTGTTTATCAATATTTCCCATTATCTGTCTTTGAAAAGTTAATGCATTTGGGTGTGGATGAAAAATGCATTTTCTAATTGAATTTTAAGTGTTTTGCAATTTTTTCTTATCTTGTAGATTTTCTTTTAATCATTTTAATCAGGTTATAAGTTTTCTGTTTCCATGGTTTCATGCAAAGCTGTTTTTGTGTATGTTTTTTAGAAAATGTTTTGTGTAAAATTATCAAATTAATGAATTAGTAAAAAAAATGTGGTAAAAATTTACACTAGGAAGTACATTTTCATAGGTATTAAGCTGTTGATTTCCACATTTGATAAATAAATTTGCTGAAGTTGATGTCAATATATCCTTGTGATAAATTTAATGACATATTGAAATATAAAGTACTTTATCAAAACTTTTAGATTGTGTATTGAAGTCAAGTTTACCAAATATCAAGGAAAATTTGAGTATTTTTAGATAAAATATTTATGAACATTGGAAGTTAAGATTTTCTGTTTCTCAAAATTAAATGTAATTAAAGCAATTTTTCCATAAAAATTATAAACATTTTATCAATTCTATTATAATTATGTAAGATTAAAAACTAAATTAGGTGAGAAGAATAACTTGTAATAATTTCGATCTACTATTTTGTTTAGGTGATATACGTCGACGATGAAGGGCGACCTGTCTCCCCACCCCCACCCTCAGACAGACAGTCCTTTAGGGGGTCACTTCGAGAAGTGAGATCGGACAACATTGACACCAGACATTTATATGCAGTATGACATATTAATAACTATAATTTTTACACATAAAATTATTATTTCTTGTATATTGATTAAATCAAACCTGAATTAGCAGTCACATATTCTAAACTACTTTCATCCTTGTACTATGATTTTCGTTTTTTCAGTTCTCATATTTGCTAACAATGCTGTGGACTGATATACATGTTTTATGTTCTTTCTAGATATTTATCTTATGGCAAAGTCTGCATACAGTTGCATTAAATTACTTAAAAGAAATGTTCTTTCTCACTTAATCCATTGCAAACAAAAAATAAAGAAGAGCAGAATGAATAGTTCATTGGTAATATGATACGTATGTTATATGAATTGTATTAAACAACATTCTTTTTTTAAGCTTGACTCTGAAGCCCTCCAGCAGTATGCTCTCAAATTATCAAAATCTGAGAGAGGACGAGATGGCGCCACCTCTCCTTATCTCCTATCCCAGATACCCCAGCCACCAAAACAAGGGCGTGTTAGGTCAGCACGAACATCACCACGACGATCTGCTAGAATGTCTTCGAGACCTACAAGTTCGAAAAAGCCAGGTGTTAGGGTATGTATTTTAAATATACTCTTCAATACCATTATTACCTCCTTACTGAAGAGTTATGGTATGTTCTGTTAAGATGTTCTTCACATCTGGAGTTACCTCCCTTCTGGAAAGTTGGGTTTGATTTTAACTTTGATCTAAATTAATGAGTTTTTATCTGAACACTGAAAATAGAATAGCAAAACTGCATTAAATTTGTAATTAATGGTGCTGGTTTTGTGTGAAGAAATGTACTTATGTTACTAAATCTTAGATTTATGTACCCTTTACCTTCACATCATGTGATGATATGAATGATAACTTGTGAAATATTCTATAATTTCCTCTGTCTTGTTTTCAATCATACACCCTGGTTTTATTAAAACCTAATCATATATTTATATGTGTAAAGTTCTTTTGATGAAGGTTACATTGAAAGTTTTTGGTTGTAAAAACATTCATATTTCTACAAAAATCTGGCTTAGATCTATACAATTGGAATGCACATTAATGTGCATTCATGCCTCAAATTAATAATAGGGTCAGGGATTTTTTTAGAGGGCTAGTTGTTCTTTAGGGATGAGAGTTCTTATTAGTCTCATTTAAGCCATTTCACATTACGCTTGTATACTGTTCTTTGTGAAGATGACTTGTCTTTATGTATTCTTAATAAGTTAACCATAATCAGCCTTTGGTGTATGTACATATGAGTTGCTTACTCTATGCATGCGATTGGTTGTTCACAAACTATCAAAGATTGCACAAAGTATTACACTGCATTAGCAAACTAAGTTTTCCTCTGGAAATGCAACCAATGTCTTTAAATTATTCGACTTATGCAGGTGAGTTGTGCATTCCTGGAATCATTGGTTATAAATGTGATTTTGTGGACAAGTTTCAAATCTCTTGTTTCTGATTGGTTGATTCTGGGTGATCTCTTAAAATTACCAATGAAAAGGACACAATCTGAGACTGCTTTCAAAGCTTAGTTACTAAACTGTGACTTATGGGTAAAGCATAATTTGAACACCAGTCTCAATAATTTATTATGCAGTACTGTCATTGGTCAGTTTTAAAACTGAACTCAGATTCAGCCCATCAGGAGCCAGACTTTTTAGAGTGGTCTGCTATTTCAAGTGTATAATTTCAACTTCTTATATCATTGTCATCATATCGTAGCATGCATCATGTTTTATTTCTATTCTACACCAAATTTACAGAAAGACTCAAGTGAACGACCAAAGAAAGATCCATCTACTGTGGAAGTATGTTACCATAGCAACCCTTTGTTCTCATATTTGTCACCCATAGTTGTTTTTACCCACATTTTGTTAACCTAGCTCAAATATGGGCCATAGTTATTATGCATTATTATTATTGTTTGGATTAATGGGTGGGATATTTATTCATAGAGATTTATTTTAAGTTAATTATTAAATAATTCTATCATAATTCCATAATTATCATTCTGCTAGGAAAAATAAGTTTGAAAATTGCTATATTTTTTATCTGTTATTTGATAAAGTATGTTGAAAAAACATTGGGCATACATAACTTTCATACTTTTTTTGAATATCTGTTTCTTGCTCAATTCAATATTCTGGGAAATGATTTCAAATAACTCATTATATCCATAAAACCTTGATAAAAATTTAAAACTTCATCCCAGCATTATGTAGGCTCTGACATTCTTCATGAATCCTAAGTTCTTTCTATTAACCAGGGACTGATTATACATGTGTATTACATTGTTATAAGAAGTCCCTGCTTGAACCAATATAGCAAGATATTTCAGAAGTTACATTTTTCACTTAGTTCAGTCTTGATTGTTTTCAGGGGTTATACTGTAGTTTAAGTTTTTTTATAATTTATTGCCAAAAAACAAAGATTTTTTAGTTTCACATTTTTGTTATGTATGTGATTTCTTTAATGTCAAAGCCTTCATTCTCATAATTTTCATATCCATTCCAGTTAATATTTGCTTTAACTTTTTTT
This sequence comes from Lutraria rhynchaena, assembly GCA_008271625.1. NCBI lineage: Eukaryota > Metazoa > Mollusca > Bivalvia > Venerida > Mactridae > Lutraria > Lutraria rhynchaena. Next base: position 74,918 of record VIBL01000467.1, on the reverse strand, counting down.
TATGAAATTTATGAAACTAGCTCCTAACAGTCATTTAATATTGTTAATACTTTCATGAAAGAATTTTAACTAATTTGGAATCAAAGCACTGAAAGGTAGCATTTAAATATTTGCAATTTGTGACTGACCATGATTATACAGATACAAGCATTAATATATCAAAGTTCTTAAATATCCATCATTTCTGGAAAACTTCAGCAATATACTGCACAAAAATTACATCATAATTATATCACTCAAACTTGAATTTTTTTACTCTCTGACAGAAAAATGATCCTGATTAAATTGATACTTAAAAGGATATCGCTAATAACAAATTAATACTAAATGCATGCTCGTCCTGAGCCATCTTTATTTCATTTTATTCATGTCATAACAACATGAGTGTGAAGTTCTTTATTTTCTAAACCGAGTTAATGCCCTTTTTTGATTCTCCGATCTTCATTGTATATCTTTATAGTTAATAGAATTGTTAAAATATTGTAGTTCTTGAGTAACCTCCCTTTAATCTAAATATGTAACATTTTAATAAAAACCAATAGTTAATAAAATCCCTTGATATTATATACATATTTAGTTTATTTACTGTAAATTTTTTATGTAGTTGTCTCCCTTTGAGCAAAGGTCTTGAAACTACCAGCCAAAATTTAATCAAATATTTAAGCTTTCAGTCAGTCTTTATATGAAAAAATAGTTAAAAGTTATTAGGTCACTTTGATATGTAAGTTTTTATGTGCTTAACATACTTTCTCTTAAGAGAATGTAAATTTGTAATGAGAGTGAGCTATGTATAGTCAAATCAAAATGCATGTTCTGATCTATTCTGTGACATTTAGTTGGTTTTATGGCCTCATTAGAAATGTGGAAAGCTTCAGTTTTTTTTTACTGTACCTCCCTGTGGCACACTTAACACTGGAGATTTATTTGGCTGGTATGTTTGATGCCTTTATCAATATATAAAACATCTTACTCATACTATAGCTATTTTACCTTGTTAACATGTTGTACTTTTCTAATGGATATTTTTCGCACTTTTTTCACATGCACAGGACCCTACAGAAGGTTCCCATAGTGATGTGAGTTCTCTCCCCTTTCACTTGTTTGACACGTAAAAAGCTCAAAATATGAATATGCCAAAGTTCCTGAAATGAAAAGAAAAATGAACGTTGTATTTAATGCTATGCTAATAATCAGAGAGACAAATTTTGTCTATACTTTTCTTCTGTATCTTTTAAGAAAGGTCACTTAACATCTTCCTGCAAGACTTCAGTTGTCATGGAAACCAAAACCAATTTTAAGTTTTAGCTGTCTCCAATGTTAACCCTTTCAATTATGTTAGTAAAACCATTCATATAAGATTATAACATTTATTCAAGTTTTGTTTTTTTTTAATTTTCTACATCAGATGCTATTAAATTCAAATTTGGAGCTTTTTGGTGCTGTCATGATATCAATTTAGACCTACAGTCAGTCAGAACTTAGAAATAGTTCACTGTTTCCTTTGAACAAAGGCCATCATATAATAAAAGGTCAATCATCATCATGTACATACAGTATAGCATGGTTATAGTGAACTCTGATAGTGAAATATGTATTCACTGCTCCCCCTGGGGCATGCCATTCTTTTATTTCATTATTATGAACATAGTAAAATATGGATACAATAAAATAAATATTTGATCCTCCCCAGGAATTTACTGTAACTGTGTTTTACTGTATTGATATAATACATCAAACAAACCTGCAATAGGCCAACTGCAAATACAGACCATGATTTTCTTTCCCCCTTTTGTGGCTTTTGTTCACAGGTTTGACTGTATGTAGTTGTTTTTAAACCAACAAAAATTCAACTAATTTGCTGTTATCTTGATTCTAGATGATATATTTTTATATTTGATGTGAAGTGATTCAACTTTGCTTTGATTTTCGCCAAACTTGCGAGAATTATTTCGTATTATGTTTTGCACATCTTAAAAGTAAAACTCACGTACATATTTTAAGATCATCATTTGTTTGTTTGAGTGTTTACGACATAACAGTTTCTACTACTTGCCAGGCATTTTCAATTTTCAATGCGATGTGTAGTTGCTTATCATCGACTGACAAAATACTGACATGACCAGATATTTGATTATTAAGCTTAGCTAGTTAAGTGAAGGAGTGCAGTATTGTTGATAAAAAGGTTGTGGTGAGAAACCGAGACAAGGCACATGATCTTTCTATTTGGCTGAGTATATGTAAAAGTTACAAGCATATTCATTTGCCAATGATTCATACATAATGTTAAATAGTTATCAGTTGTTTGCCCAATTAAACAGATAAAAAGATGGAGCCTTATACAAACCAGGTAACGCTGAATGTCCTACAGGGCTTGACAATTTTTTTCAGGCCACTCGTCCTGTGGGACAATCAGTTAAGAATTTCAACTAGTTCTACTGCAATTTCAACTTGTCCTGAGTTTTTACTCGTATTAACGAGCAGACGAGTGGATTTGTTGCGCCCTGAACTTGTTAGATCAACTCGTCTCCATACATAATAGTAGTACTGTTTATGAAGTTAAATCCAATGTAATCAGATAAAGTCTCAATATTTGATCTGTCACCATAATGTTGTAACCACTACATATTAAATAAACATGTTCAAATATCTATCAATAAAATGAATTTCAAACATTGAAAAAAAAGCTTACATAATAATTTCCCTAAGCCAGCCAATTATAATTAACTTGACATTGCTGCATCATCAACAACCCAGTTATACATACATTCTGCTTCTGTTTTAACTTGATCATCTTCGGCATCTTTTCACTGTACAATAATAAACAGATTGTGTGGTGATCCTTAAAATAATATTGGTTTGCTGATATGTGACGTAAACTTTGAATAAAAGTCAGAATGAAAAAGGAAAAAAAATGTTTTGTCAAAATCACCTAAAAAGTTTTGGGTCAATGGATTTTTTAATGAGTTGGTCACGTAACTGGTAACCAATGATGTTTTAAAGATAGCCTGATTGTGTTTTTTTGTGCTTTGAGATGTGATAAACAATATCATTAAAATTTGTTTACGATAATTTGTTATGAATTGTGACTTCAATTTTTCACATCTCTGTCCATTTCTCCATTCCGCTTTGCTTTTAAAGCATTCTACATGTAAAACAAATATTAAGTAGCATTGCTGAGGTTTACTGAGAGAGTTTTTATAACTTTCTGTCAACTTGGACAAATATTTACAAAATAAGTTGAGCAGCATGGTATTTGTCTGCTGAGAAACTAACAATACTATGCAAGCATTCATACATTGCTGTCTTACAACGATAAGGTTGAAAGTGTTGAATGTACACCAAGTTTGACCTTTTTATTCTAAGGCATTTTATTTCATTGTTCTTGGTAACTTAAACCAATATTTTTTATTCAGATTTTTTTCAATGTTTTCACTTTCCACTTCTTTAGTCTTAAATTTCTGTTTCAATGTATCAGTTCATTTTTTATTAGTTTAATTTTTAGAAACTACTATGCATGTTTTTAACACAACTTTCAATATGTTGACCTTGACCTTGTTGCAGGGTGCCCTTATGTTACATCGTCAGGAGCCTGCAATGATGCATCAGGGGGAAGTCCAGACTTTGTGTGAAATTACAATGAAATACCATGGCCCCAACTTGACCCTTCCAAGGGACCAATTTGACCCTACACAAGAGGTCAGCATTGAACAGCAACATTGTGGTGGCAACACCTTACCAGTGTTTAAAGAAAGATTGCAAGCTGGCAGTAAGTTTTTTTCTATTATACTGAATTCAGTAATTTTTTTTCCAATTTTGATTTTTTTTTCAAAGGGGTTTAATGTTGCTCTAACAGTCAGGGTCATCTGACAAATTTTCCAGCTTTAACGGTGGAGAAAGTCCCCAGGTTTACATCAAAGTTGAACCACTAATCTTCCATAAGCTAGCATGTTATGGGTGAGATTCGAACTCTTAACGGTGATGAGCTGGCAATTTCTAGTCAGAGACCATGTCCCCTCAACCATGGAGGCCCCTTCTGTTACACTTTTCACATTTGATTGAATTTTTTTATCATAATACGAATTGATCACAACCTCAGCAGGGCCAATTAATTTATAAATTATGAATTATCTGATATTGTATTCTTTGTACACAAGACTGTTGGTGCAGAGATATGTTGTCAGGCAAATTCTCATAATTAAGAGTTTGATTTTGTGAATTGTGCTTTTATGAACGATGCTTATTTTCTTAGTAATATAAGTTATGATGAAACTGTTTGTTGCTTATTTATATTATTTCTGGGCTACCAGAAAAAAATTTGGTAGTGGGCTACCACACACAAATAAATTTGTCAGACGCTGTATAATTTTCTTGTAGCCTCGGTGCCGTAGTACACCTTTAAATTTTTGTTTTGAAACCATTATTTCAGGTACTTTCTCATTTGTTTCACGTCGTCACCGTGGTTACCCATTCAGTCTGACATTGTACATTGATGGACGTGTAGATTGTCGTGTCAGTACTTGTTGTGAATATAAACATGCTGTTGGTGTGAAACTCGGTGGAAAGATGGGTCACTTTAGTCTTACAGGAATTACTGGTGCCACACCTTGCTACAAGTAAGTACAGTCAACCACTCCAGAGCAACAACCTCCCTTCAACAACTGCATGATTTCTTCCCACTGTACAATTTAACACTATTAATTTAACCTTCCTAGAGCAACAACCTCTCAACAACAACATAATTTTGCTTCTCCCAAAGGGTGTTGCTTTTGAGAAGTTGCACTGTATCATTTTATTTGAGAAAAAAACTTTGTCATTTGTTTGTACAAATGGCACATTTAGTATAATCTTTTATAATAAGTTTTTTTTTTAGTTTGTCTTTTATTAGCTCACCAGAACCGAAGGTTCAGGGTGAGCTGTTATGATGGGTAGGTGGATGCTCTGGCGTCCGTCGTCTGGCGTCAACAATGGTTTTCTCCTCAGAAACTACCTGTCGGATTTACTTCAAATTTGCTTAGCAGAAGCCTTTTAACGTTCTAAATGCAATTTGCTCATATTGTTCTGGTTGACCGCTTTTTGGGGTCACTAGAGCTAAAAATAGAAAAACCTTTAATCATCTTCTTCTCATGAACCAATGGATGGATCATCACCAAACTTGGTCTGTAGCATCCTTAGATGGTCGTTTCTCAAGTTTGCTCAAATAAATTTGGTCAGCCCCTTTTAGGGGCCGCTAGAGCTAAAAATAGAAATACCTTAAAATGACTTTTTCTCATGTTTCTATGGATGGATTATTACCAAACTTGGTTTTTAGCATCTTTAGATAGTGTTCTATCAGATTTGCGAAAAAAAATTGGTTGGCCCCTATTAGGGGCCGCTAGAGCTAAAAATAAAAATACCTTTAAACGTCTTCTTCTCATTAACCAATGTATGGATCATCACTTAACTTGGTCTGTAGCATCCTTAGATGGTCCGTTTACAAATTTGCTCATATAAATTTGGTCGACCCCTTTTAGGGGCCGCTAGAGCTAAAAATAGAAATACCTTAAAATAACTTTTTCTCATGTTTCTATGGATGGATTATTACCAAACTTGGTTTTTAGCATCTTTAGATAGTGTTCTATCAGATTTACTCAAATAAAAATGGTTGCCCCCATTAAGGGTACGCTAGAGCTAAACATAGATATACCTTAAAATGACTTGTTTTCATGAACCAGTGGTTGGATCATCACCAAATTTGGTCTGTGGCATCCTTCAGTCATCACGAATATTCTTTTGTAGTATCCTTTGATGGTCCTTAATCAAGTTTATTATTGTTCCCCATTATTTGCCCACAAGTGTACCTTTATTATCATATTATCTCCATAATTTGAAATATGTTTTTGCCTAGTAAAATCAATGAAGCAGTTGTAAAACGTCAATATTAAGACCACCTTGACCAAATAAATTGGTCTTACTATTGAGGTGATCTCATTATCAAAGTTCAAATATAGAGGAACATTAAAATGCAGTCCAAAGGTATCCATTAAATGTTTTAGGTTTGCAAAAACAACTGTTTTTATTGTTTTATAGATGTAATGGAGTGATTCTTAGTTATTGCTTCTAAACTTCGTACTTGATCCTGCCATTGAAGTTCCATATCAGATCTACTCCCTATTGGTGACAATTTCGCTTAGTCATTCTATATCATTAGTATAGGAATTCATTTGTTGTTTATCCATTAACATAAAAATTTTAGGTGCAAGCTTAGTTGCCAAGCTCCACCACGAAGTTTGAAACTTAAAAAGAGTGGCGAACGTGCAAAGAAGAAGCCTCAGACTACTGGAGAGGAAGTCACTGTGGAAGGAACCCCAAGAACTCCAATTACCCAAAAGACACAAGAAGAGCCACAAGTTGCTGGCAAAAGTGATGATGGTAATGATTTTTGTATATTTTTCATCATTTGCTTAAAATGTTATTATCTTGATCAAGCTACATTTTTACACTAAATTGTGTACACAACTTTGAAACATATCTGTGTTTGTTGGGCTTTTAGATTAAATAAATTTGGAAAATCTTCTGGAACTAATTCTTGCTTGTATATTTCTGAGTTGTGTTTAACAAAATATAGTTTTAGTTAACTAACAGTTTCTTGGGCGTTATATGTACAGTATTACACCTGAAAATTGCGCCCCTTTAGGACTAGACCAAAAATTTGGTTTTATGAGAATTCTGGTTTTCAGAGAACTATTGATCATAGAAGCGAAAAACATGGGACTTAAAAAATCATCTGATTTCCAGAAAATTCCAGTTTCAGGAAGTCCAGTTTTCAGGGGTTATACTGTAATATCTTTAGTTGTAACTTCTTTCTCTCCATGTATGCTAGGAAGTTGACCACATGAAAAAATGTAGCTCTTTGTACTTAATCTGATTATAACTGTCTACATTTTCGTCATGTTTTTCTTTGTTAGGTTATGAATTTATAGTCCTTTCAAGGACCACAATGGAAATCAGGGGTTTCCACTTTTTTGCGCTATCCTTGGTGTGATGTTACTGACATGGATTATTATTCATGTGCATTTTATTATTTATTATGTATCATGTTATGTACTTGATGCCAAATTCTATCTATCTACATGTCCAGAGTAATTATTAGATAATCATTGTTATATTACTGTCTCTCAGAATTATCAGTCATCTTTTAAGCATAAAATATTTCTGTTAATGGATGATAAACGATAGAGTAAATTTAAATCTCAATGTTACGACCATCTTTAGGACTATAAAATGGTCTTGACTGTTGCTATATAGAGGAAGTACTGAAAAACCAGACTGGAAATAATTTGTTGTTATACTGAGATGGTCATAAAATTGCTGATAAATAATTTACCTTGAACTCTGTAATAAATGCCCCTAAGCCAGTGTATTTTATTTTATTATTTAGATAATGTTTTAAAACTTGTTTTCATTGTCAGGATGAGTCATTTGTTACTTTGCATTTTTCCTGATAATTTATGGGCTTTTATTAGGGATGGGGCATTTATTATTGAAGTTACAGTAAAAAATCAATCTTCAATCTGAGTTTCAAAACCTCACTGGGTGATTATAAAAAAAATTAGTTTTGTCTTATTACATAGAGTATTGACATGCTTTTATTTCTGTGTAATTATTACCTGTACCATTTAATGTTGATAATTACGTCATTTTTTCTTCAAACTTATTTATTTATACATGAATAATTATATTAATATAATTTTGTACTACAAAATTTGGGTTCCTTTAAAAAATGCTACAAAGAAAAAAATGGAATCTGAATTTTCAGAAAAAAATGATGAATTCTATTACCAAGCCTGCTGCTTTGCAAATAATGCCTTGGATTATCTTTATTTTCTGTATCTTACAAAGTTAGTGCTCTTTGTTTGGATTGTAACTTAAAGTATTTAAGGTGTGAAAGTAATCTTAATTTCTGAAGTAAATTTAAGGCTTGCCCATTCTATTTAATTCTAGCTTTCTTATAAAGTAGATATTTAAACGTTGTGGTTCAACTAAAGGGAGATAACTCATATTTCTTTGAGCAGTCATATTTTGAGTTCATAGATATTTGTGCAACATGTATATCTGCTTAGTTTAAAGTCTTTTTAATGCCATCAGATGAAAACTTTGAATCAGAAAAAGATGTAGTTGTACAAGTGGAGGATGAAGAGACTTCTAAGGGAGATAATTCAGTGAAGAGTAACATCAGGGGAGATAAATTTGTACCTCATAAATCAAATAGGGTAAAACGGCCAACTAGTCAAAGAGAAACTGACAGCAAGAAATGTGATAAAAATACAAAGTCAGATTCCAGTATCCAAAGTCTAAAACAGTCTAAAAATAGTAACAAAAAGAATGACAAAAGTAGCAAAAGTTCATTCATTGATGTAAAAGGAGAAGAAAATACAGAAAAGACAGAAAATGATCTGAAAGCTAATGAAAGAAAACTATCATTAGAAAATGACTATATGAATCAAGATACATGCAATGAAATTGAAGAAGAGATATTTAGTGAGCATACTGATAGAACTAGAGCTGAAGACTTTGCTGATGATGAGGTTAATGAAGTTGATGATAATAAAGCAGATTCTGATAAAGATGATAATGTAGATTTCAAAGATAAAAGTATCAGTTATTATGGTGATCATGAAGTGGATAATCATTGCATAGTTGAAGCGGATACTAATAGTGACATTGATTATATTGGTAAAGAATCTGATGAAGGCAAAGTTGACTCAGACATTGATAGAGAATCAGAAGCTGATGTTGAAACTGAAGAAGCAAATAAAACCAATGGTGAAAAAATATTAGACAAGATAATATTGTGTACTTTATACTTATTTTCTCACTATTTGTCTATTTTCTGAATGTTGTGATGTTGTAAACTTTTATTTTTGTGCTCAGTTTTTCAGAATATTGGAATGATATGTTTTTCTGCCTACAAAATTTCACTAGAAATATTTTACTGACTACCTTTGATTTAATATATTTGCTAAAGAAATACTATACCCTAAATATATGAATAACCTGCTGTGCAGTAACATAAAACTGAAAATTTTCCATAAATTACAGTAAAACTTCTGGACCGCCTTTGTGACCTGGAAATAGGGTTTTAATAACGAGGTGATCTCATTATCAAGTTTAAAGAGAAAGGAAATATTAAAAACTGGTCTGAAAATAAGTGATCATTATAATGTGGCATCTGTATTGTTGAGGTGGTCAATCAGTGAAGTTTCAATGTAATTTGATATGATAAAGAATATCAATATTTTAAGTTTTGAAATTGATAATGTTTGAGAAATCAGCATTGTAACGAATTGAACATTTTACTTGCAAACATGAAGTTAAAGCAAGTTAATACAACAGTCCTTGACATTATGAAATATATAACAAATCCATTGTGAGTTCACCTAATTATTTAGCTGCATATATAGCATGATCTTAGGATAACACAGACTGTAACTTAAAATCCTTGCTTGATGTCTGGTACTAATAAAATTGCCTAAATTACAGTGGAACTCGTTTAAACTGGTTGAGCCCGGGACAAGGTTATTTGGTCGGTTTAGAGGGGATGCCAGTTTATAGAGGATTTTTTAATTTTATAATAATGAAGTTGTGACCAGAACATTTGGCCAATTTAGAGGGGAAACCATTTTGTAGAGGAACTAGTTAAAAAGGTTTACACTGTATATGCAGAAGTTGCAATTTATCACTAAAGGATAAATTACAATACAGCAGAATTCAACAGTATGGAATGACCATTGTCAAAAATTTAATTCATACACTCATATTACTATTAAATTTTAATTAGCTCTATGATATTTATCATGCATTGTGATAGTACAATGTACCTAAACATTTGGCATCAAAAACTGCAAAGGTATTTCTGTTGATTTAAGGTAATTTTCAAAATATCAAAAACAAGTTCTTATACTTGTCCTTGTTAAATGCATCTCACTAATCATACCATTTATTTCAGTTTTACTATTTACTCACATTTTTTTCACTTATTTCAGATTTCAAACCTTTTTTTGTTTCACTATCTTTAACCCTTTGCCTCATAATACTGCATTTCCCTGCGTCTAGGGCAGTTGACTTTTGAAAACTTTGTGGCAAAAGAAGTCATTGCTTGGTAATGAGTAATGGTTTCATTTGCCACAATGTTTTCCACTCTGTCAGAGAGAAATAACCCAATTTGAATTGGGTTTGAATTTAATAAATTGCTCTTTTGTATATTAGATTTGAATATAGAAGAGTTCAATATATGCAAATGAGGCAAGGGGTTAAAGCAACTAGAATCCAGATTTCTTTTTTCAAAATTTAGAAAATACAAACATAACATTTGTTAGTTATTATGATAGAATTAACAATAAGGAATATTGTGATATTGATTGCTAAGTTTACCAGTAAAAATATTCAGTTAAGTCTAGAGACTGAAGGAAAAAATCAGTATTACATTACACAGAAGAAACACTTAAACTTTTTTTAGTTCAAATTAAAAGTACTTCATTTTCACATTTAAATATATGAAAACAAGAATCTGCATGGAATGATTTTAATTGACGCCATTTTGTTTTGTAAATCTTTTTATTTGCTTGTATGTTTTGCATGATTTTGCATTTTTCTGTCTTTCTAAATAACCTCTGTTTAATTGGTGGAATAATTTTAAGTTTTAATTCTGCTTTCATTATTTTCATGTACAGTCAAACCTGTGTTTGTGGCCAACTCTGAATAAAGACCACCCTGTGAATAAAAGTCATCCTTTGAAAACCATCACTGATTATTTAGAGTGAAATGACCTCTGAATAAGGGCCATCTTTCAATAAAAGCCACATTTTGTCTTTCCTAAGGTGACCTTCATCCACAAGTTTGACTGTATTTAATGAAAACTACAAAAATAAACCCAGATCAGATATATAATGTTCATCTCTGTGCAAAGTTTATTTATTTTTAACTACTAAGCTTCATATTTTAGAAAACAATGTATTTTATTAACAATCATTTAATACATTTAAATAATTTTAGTTTTTCTATTCAGTTGTTGGTTTATTTAACGCCTTAGACCAGGAAAATAGTCATGTTTACATTACTTGAATGCTATATAGGTTAGGTAGGTTGCAAAACCAAAACTTTCTGTTTCTATTTTTTTTAAAACTTTCCTTTCCAATTTGGAGGTAGGATTCATCCCCAAATATTTTCATATTTTTAATTTTTGCTGTTGGAAACAGTTAAAAAAAGTTGGCACCAGAAATAGAGTCATTCAGGTAATGGTAAACATGTCTTAATGATCTGTTATACTTTGTAGAGTGACCTCGTCAGCTCTCAGTCACTTTGTGTGGACTAATTTTTTTTATTTTGTATTTTCAGATAACTATGATGACGATTTTGAAGAGGATGATTCCAAAGGTATGTTGTTTTCTGTTTATTTCACTGTTGTTGTTTTTTTTTCAAATCACATTTTATTTTTTTTCTCCATTCTCCTGGGCCAAAGGTTGTGAGTCATTTTTCAAATGCTGCCATCAGATTGGTCTATTGTAATATTTTATCCAAAATCATCCAATCAGAGGCTTATGTTTTGGAACTGGTTCCAGAAACTCTGATTTACAACCTCTGGACCTTGGACATTTTTAGAATTGTTTCATTTTATTCAAAAATGATCAAAATTGTCACTGATTTGAATGTTATTATTTAGACCAAATTGTAAGCACACTGATTAATTTGTTGTGATTCTTAACACAAAAGTGACAAATTTGGTCAAATGGGTTTGACACCAACACTGGACTTGACATCTGACTTTGACCTAAACATATTTATTACACCACAACTTGATCTAACTTTTCATCAGTTCATCTATTGAGTATCAGAAAACATCCAAGATTGATACAAAACAGTCATGTCAAAAAAACAGAAATTATAGCACATCATAAAGTTATGGATTGCACAGTCAATTTATGATTGTGCTATATATTGGCAAGGACTTTATTCTCATTTTCTACAAGAAACAATTTCATTGTTGACTACTGAACAAAAGCTTGCCACCTTTGCAAGCAAATCTTGTATGGAGACTACTTCTGTCCTTGAAATCAAAACTGATGAGCTATTTATTGCTCTGATTAAGGCGTGTATGGATATCATCAATATCGCTGATGTTACTGTTTGATCAATGAACATATGTACATGATCAAATAAATTACAAATGAATGATGGTAATTCATTAATCTTGGTATGAGCCATCTCTAGAATATTGCCACATATTTTTCCCATAATGTAACAGTGTTTTCATGCATTTTGACTGAATAGCATGACCAGTGGGTAGTCTGTTTGAGTCTAATGTCGCTAATGGGATAATGTTGTAATGTATTGACACCAGAAAAATCCGTGGCTTGCGTACAATAGCAGAAATCCTTGGCTTGTCAATACAGACATTGAAGGATAAAATTTCATTTCATTCTAATCTGCTTAAGTGCAATAAGAGAGATAACTCTGTACATGTAAACAACAAGACACTACCTTATGGCGCAAAAGGAAAGAAAATTATATTACAATAAAACTGGATCCAGGTTCGAATCCCGGTCACGGCAGGTCATATCCTTCTATGAAAATTTGACAAAAATGTTGATTTTCCTCCATATGTGGAGAAGTTGCTAGCTCTTAGTGGAAGGGTATGTTAGTACTGGTTAGTATACAGTCCAGGAAAACTGATTAGGTGAACCGGTTGCCATAAATAACTGAAAAATTGTTGAAAAACAGCATTAAAAACAAAAACAATATAATATAAATGATAATATAATACTAGTAATTGGTAACACAGAAAGTAGTTTTTCTATGTTGATTTGCCCAATTATTCTATGAAATTATTGTTTTGCTGATGCTAAATCATTCTGCCTCATTACAAATGCTGGCATTTTCAGTGAAATCCTCTTCTGATTCTGATTCTTCAAGCGATTCTTCGTCTTCATCTTCTTCATCGTCGTCCTCAAAAAAATCAAAGTAAACCTGTGACAGTGATTTATGTTTGAGAAGAATATAAAACTGTATACATACGAACATGCATCTCATATCAGTATTAAAAAACAAATTGTGCATTAGGCCAAAAAAAATATCTGGCATCTGCGAACGTCCCCCTTCAAAATGCAGGGTCAATTTTGTTTTCAAATATATCTTTTTAGTCAAGAGGTATAGTTAACATGAAAATGTAAATATAAAAAAATGTGAATGAGGCCAAAAAGGTATAGGGTCAGCAGAAAAAATTGGATTAGTCCGGTAATTGGCAGCTAGGAACTTTGTCCATGCCTTAGGTCAACGACATTATATTCTGGAAGACTCATACTGTCAGCATTTTGTATGATTAAGTTTACTGCAATGTTTCTTCTTATTTCTAGAACATTAAAACATATATTTTTAATGTTGTCACTTCTTAGAGATCCATTTTGAAGTTTTTTAATATGAAAACTTTGGTTTATTTTGCCGATGTTTTCATATGTTCATAATAGATGTTTCAACTTTGTCTTTTATGAAAATGATCACATTTCATGTCAAAGGGATGCTCATAAGATTTCCTGATTTTACAATTTGGAGCAATTGCTCAATACTGCCTCAGATTATTCTGTTTTTAACAGATAGATAAATAAAGATGCTGTGCAATATGGAATATTGAAATTTCTGTTTACTTGGCTGGCTGAATTAATTGGTTATTTGCAACCCACAATATAAATGACTTTATCATGTATTAATTCCAATTAAATATAGTTCTCTCTTAATACAACTTTTTGATCAGTTCTATCAAAGATAAATGCTATCACAGGAAATTTCACCAGTGACACAAGTATTGCTTAAAACACTGCAGAAAAACACCTTTTTTCCAAGTATTTTGCTGTTTAGTTTTTGCTTTACAGTCCCTGAATAAATAATCATGTTTGAAGTTGAATTTCTGACTTTAAAGGAAATACCTTAGTACTTCTATCTATTTCTGTCATGATATATTTCTTTACTTTTGTTTTTAGCAGTTCAACCATGTCTTCAATATTAAACTATCATCCAATCAGATGCTTTGTTTTAGTTTAGAAGTATTATCCAATTAGAACCTCTGTAAGAAAACTGCTTTAATAACAATGTTATGTTGAGGCATAGGAATGAAGCAAAAAATGTTGGGAACTAAAATAACATTTTGTAGCTAGATAGTTGAATTCAGAGTGTGTTCAACTAACCATTTGTCATTGTATGTTTTCCAGTTGAGCAATGAGCTGTCTGCTATTTGCAGTTCTATCAAAGCATTTAACCTACATGGACAATCTTTCTGAATTTGCCTAATAATGATTTTGTTTGTATTTTAAGCTTGTAGTCATTTCTAATTATCTTTTTTCTTAGCCACAAATGCAATTTTAGAGTCACCATTATTAAATGCTTAAACTGGATGAAGCATAAAATGAGAAATGGATCATAAGGAAGAAATTTAAAGGATATAGTTATGTATTTAATTGAACAAAACTATTCTTTGTTTAAACATCAGAGGAAGAGAATTATGAAGATGATTTTGAAGACAACAGTGATGTGAAAAATGGTGACAATAAATAAAAACACAATGAGTGTGAAGTGGTTTGTGCGTTGCTATGGAAACATCTTTGTTGTTTCCAAGGCGAACCATGTAAAATCACAGGGGACCATTTCAAAACTATTTTAATCTGACGTTTAAACTTTCTTTTACATTTTGATCAATAATATTACTTAACTATGAGATTTTTCATTCAGGTTTTTTAGGGATTCACTTGGATGTTGTTTTGTTTCTAAAATTTTTGCAAATTTAGAAATGGCAACATTTTGTCTGAAGTATAAAGTGGAAAGCAGATACTTTTTGTGCATTTTCAGCAAATTTATCAAGACCACACCATTTTAGATGAAGTTTTGCTTTTTCTTATCATGGTTAGTGGATCTACAAACAATTGTGCTACAACTTTATTTCATGAATTTAATGATTGTTAATTGTTCTTATTTTATATTATTTGTGACATTTTTAGTGTCAATTGAGTTAATGTGTTTTGTATTATACTGTAAATATTTACAAGCATTATATTATAATTATCATTTAGTTTGTGATATCAGGTTAATTTTTTAAAATAAACAAACTATATGCTTTTTAATGGGTTGTCTTCATAATGATTTAATTTCTCATTACAAAATGTTGAAAAAAAAATGAAAAAAAATCATGCAATTTCATGAAAGTGATTCTTAAGATATATTGTGATAATTAAGCAATAATTTTGCAATATTTTAAATCTTTGAACTGGTCACCTGATGAAAAGCACGGCATGTTTTTCTACAGTTTCCGTAATTATTTGTCTTTGTATTCGTTTCTATGGTAATAACTGTACATATTGTCCAATTTATGTTGTTTCATCTTTTTTTGCCTCCCGCTAATCAATTAATTCCTATTGTCAATATTCATCTGATTATTTTTGAAAATCTTACTTCCTACCTATATAGTTGTATTTTTTAAAAACATAGCCATATATATCCACAAGTATCAATGCCATGTTTAAATTCAAAACAAAGTACAAATTTTGTCTTACTTTCCATTTTCAAGAAATTAAAAAAATCCAGAAATTTGTTGTTGCACCAATTAGCACCGTAGTACTAGTATGGTATGAGTCAATTTTCCTTGTTGCTATGCATCAAAATCCATTTAAATTCACTCAAAAATCTTTATCTTTAAATATTGTTTGCATGTCAAAAACAATTATTACACTGGTATGTATAATTTAATGCAAATACAAAGTTTAGCATTTATAATATTTATTGTACCTTTAGTAAAATAGGATCAAAGATATTTGAATGATAAATATACTTGTGGTGAGAACTTATTAAAAATGTCTATTTTTTAGTTTATTTCTACTTAGAATGACACTGTCTGGTTGTATCTATACTGTAAGCATAATTTGATGTTAGTTTATTTGATTCTATTTCTAAAAATCATTAAATCTGTTATTGTTTTTTGTAATATATATATTTTTCATAATATATGATTTCATAGCTTTTTTGTCTCCAAATAATTTTTGTACGCAATACTTGGTAAAAAAATTTTCATTATTTTTATAAATTTCCTAATTATTGTCTGCATCAATATCATCAAATGTACGTGTTATTATATTACGACACTCATCCATTTTGTGACTTTATGGAACTGTTGGAAAAATGGCTGCCGTAACTGTGCTTTTGTAATGTTTTGATACGTAACAACCCAATAAATTGCATGATTCCCATTAATGTAGCTTTATTTTTTATTGTACTAATTATAAACAAATTAAAACCTTTTTTACATATTTAGTTGGTTTGATGTGATAAATGTTAATGGCCTTTGGAATTGTTAATTGTACTTTAGTCTGTCAATTAGTTTGTTAACCATAAATTTGCATAAACATTTATATTTCAAATGCCTGTAGTAAAAATCTATCTTATATGTGCGAGAAGTTCATTTTTACCAAGAAAACAGAAAATATTATGTATTTTGATTTTTATGATTTAAATTACTGAACTTGGCATGATGATGACAAATTGAATTTGAAAGCAAATCTCTGATCATAGCCCTTAATTCTGATTGGTCAGTTTTGAGCATCGTCCTGAAATTGACCGAAAGTAAGGCTATATTCTGAGATTGGTCTCTGAACCCAATGTTTTTACATCAAGCCATGGACTTCACAGTTACCCACACAAACAGCAACTTTTTTACGATTTGTTCTTTTATAAGAATTGCTTTGGTGATATTTGATATTAAAAATTGTATCTTAATTATGAGCAATTGACTGGCGTATGGCTAGGCTTTGACCTATTTGTTCTTAGTAATATTTGTGCGAAATTTCTTTGCGTGAATGTGTGTGTAAATGCAAGAGAGACACAGAGAAGAAGGAATGAATAGATGAAGCACTAAGAGAGAGAAGTGTTGAAGAAAGAGAGTATAATAGTTACTGAGTAGAATAGAATAGTGTAGAAAGTAGGGAAATTGTTGACAATAGATTAGGCGGGGAGTGAATTGCCACCAAACTGATGCATTAATATCACCCATGCATACAATGAACACATTGAAACCCATCGGCTTTAATGCAGCATTGCTTTTATGTAATTTCATTGCAACCAATATAGCATTATAATCAGTTCTTGGTGATACAATAATATAAAAATCAAATGTGGCACTGAACTACTTCAGCATTTTATGTAAGCAGAGTAATTTTATAAATTAACTCTTACTTTCATTAATATTATGTAATAGCCATTGTATACGCTTTGAATTTAAAGATTAAGTTTTACTCCAATGTGAATTTCAATATTTATTAGTACACAGTAAATCTTTAAATGCCACTTGGGTTTTAACTAAAATGTTCTTGTCCATTGTGATTATTTATATGGATTTAATTGATTATGGTTTTTCATACTTTGATCCGCTCATTGTTATTGCGGTACATTGAAATTATTGAATTCTTAAATATTAACCGATACCGGATTAATGTGACTTTGTGTTGTGAACATAAGATTACCATAGCTTTGTGATTTAGTCGCTACAGTTCTACAGACTTGGATTTGTCTAACGTTTGTGAAAAAGGTAAATTATTTCATTTTCTTGCTGTTACTTTTTGTTACTATATCAATTTTATGCTTCTAACTGACTCTTAGGGTTTCAAATTATGCATGTTTTTGTTTTACATTTCATTCCATATTTCCAATGAATCTTTGTAGTGAATAGCATTGCTCATTTGGTACAAGTATGAAGTCATTCCAAGCCAGTCAAAATTCATCATATGTATTTGAAGTGCTGTTTGTTTAAAATCACTGATTTTCATTAATAAAACACAACCTTTCTCATGAAATATTCTGATCATTGCAGTCTTATCTTTCCACCATTCTCTTGGGAATTCATTTTAGACATTTTTCTCCAGCTTTCTGAATTTTGAGATGCTGAACTTGAGTAAATTAAGTAATGATTAATTGGTGGAATGACTTGATACTGTTACCATGGTAATCTATGATCAGAATAATATTTCAATGATTGTTATACTTTGTTATCATACATTGCATTATTAACTACTTTATCATATGCTTTTTGCATTTAGCTACAACTTTGATAACTAGATAATTTTTCATAATTTTTTGGTCTCTTACATCTAAATAAGTACATTGTTGCAGTCATTGTTACACTTTGCTAGATTTTAAAGGATTTACTTGCAGTCTATATAAAAAAAATTAACTTTTTCTTGGATAGGTATACCTCTTAAAGTTGATACTAAGGACACAAGTGATGTAGAACTTCTTAAAGAGGTGAAAAAATCTGGGAAGAGAGTTGTACTTGAAGTTGAACAAGATTCTCTTGAAAACGTAACAGCTGTAGTAGATTACACGCCTGAACAGGATGAAAAAGTTGTGCATTTAAAACAATTACAACAAACTGTAGTACCAGCATTGTCTGATTTGGAAGAAGATTCTGAAGGTGAAGATGCAGAAAATTATGAATCGGAATCTCTTCCTAAGATAGAGTCAACTGAAACTTCTTCTGCAGCAATGGATGAAAAAGTAATAAATGCGGATCATTTACCAAGCGACATTCGTACACGACCTCGTCTCAAAAAGCAGTCAGCAGTTGTATTATCATCTCCATCTGTATCAGAGAATGAGGAGAGATATCCACGACCGAAGTCAAGGTTGAGAAGGTCATACACGGAATTGAAATCAAGAGCAAGACCAGACTACCTGTCTGATGGGTCAATGACCTCTCGGTCGTTATCATCAGTTGGACCAAGTATGGATTCATGCTATTCACTTGCAGGCAATGTGTCTGCGCCTGAATGGTCAAGCACTAGGTATAGAAAGCAACGTCCTAAAACAGCTTGGAAATCAGAGGATGGTGGAATCTCTGAGCGTGCCCGACTGCGACCTGTGTCTGCTAGGAGGTCTATGTCAATGAGGGATAGAGAGGATATACAGTGGATGAGAGCGAAGTTTTATCCTCCTATCCATGATTGTGTCAGTCATAATAGGAACGAAAACCGCTACAAAGAATATCAGATGATGAAAGCTACAAGGGAAGAAAACTTGAGGCCTGTCTCACATAAAAGGGAACATGATATTAATATTAACATTCAGTCAGCAGATGGCATACAAAACGGAAGAATTACAAGTGCTAAGAAAAAAGATTCAGACCGTGTTTCAGTTAAGAAAAAAGAAGGCAAAATAAATATAAAAATACCACCAAGTGATATAGGTGATACAGCTGATGATATCTCTGATTCAGAACTAGATCCGGTGCCTAGACCTATTAAAGTGAATATTAAGTTTAATATGAAGGATAAAAATGAGCAGGAAACAAAGAAAGCTGCACCCCGAAAACAATCCCCAAAGTCTGCTCATAGAAAAGAGAAACCTATTCTTCAACAGATTTTAGATGAACCTTTAAACCCTGGAGTTTCTGAAGCTTTTGCCAGACACATGTTGAAATTGCCTATACCAGAAAAAATGAAGAAAGATAAAGCAAACTCTAAGGCAAGAGGACGGTCAAGATCCCCTAAAAAGGGTCGCAGAGGCAGGTCTCCATCCCCTAAGCGAAATCATTTGAAAAAGCACCTGGCCAATGCTAAAAAAGAGATTGATGTTAAAGTGGAAGACGGTAAAGGACAACTTGAAAAATTACTTCAGGAATGCTTAGAAACTTTTGGACAAAGGTTGAAGGAGCAACAAGAACAGTTTGCTTCTCAATTAGAGGATGCGCACAGTCAGTTTGCCTCCAACTTGGATGAAGCAAAGACAGCTTTGTCAGCTCATGGTGATGGCGTTAAGGGGGAATTATCAGATAAACTGATTGAAGCTACTAATTCAATTACTAATCAATTAGAATACTCTCAAAGTACTTTGAAGGAAAATCTTCAGATCTCACAAAAGGCACTTGCTGAACACCTAGATCAGTCACAGAAGATATTAGGTGACCAGTTAAAAGAATCCCAGAATACTTTTGGTGAGCTTGTTAAAGAATCTCAAAATGTTTTGGCTGGACAACTGAAGGAATCTCAACAAGTGTTCAGTGATCAGGTGCAGGACTCTCAGAAACTTCTCTCAGATCAACTTGCTGAATCACAAAATACATTAACAACTCAGATGAATGATGCTCAAGTTATGCTAACAAATCAGTTGAAAGAATCTCAAGTAATGATTGCAGATCAAGTAAAAGAATCTCAACAGATGATTGCTGACCAGTTGAAAGATTCCCAGGAAACAATGGCTGAACAACTCAAAACTGCCAAAGATATATTTTCTCAACAGTTTGAAGATTCTAGAAATCAACTTTCTGACCAGCTTACAACATCTAAACAGATTATTGCTGATGACCTTGCTAACTCACAAAGTATCCTTACTAAACAACAAGAGGATAATCAGAAAGCTTTGGCTGAACAATTGAATGCATCTTGCACCAAAATAGATCAACAGTTGCATGAAACACAAACAAAAATAAGTGAACAGCTTGAGGATAGTCAGAAAAAGATAGATGATAGTTTAGTTGAAACTTTAGATAAAATTGATCAACAAGAGCAAGGTGCCAGGGACAGACTACAGAAAGATAGTGAGGAAACTCAGAAAAATATACAAAAGCAAGAGGAAGAGGCTAGACTGAGAATGCAGCAAGAAAGTGAAGAAAGTCAAAGAGTACTGAGGGAACAGGAAGAAAGTGCCAGAGAAAAGTTGAAGCAGGAATCAGATGAGACGCAGAAGAGACTTGCAGAACAGGAAGCTCAAACTAAGTTGGAAATGGAGAAAGAAAGAGCTGAGACACAGAGAAGGTTAGAGGAACAGGAAAACAGTGCAAGGGAGAAAATGCAGAAAGAAAGTGAGGAAACACAGAAGAGAATAGCAGAACAAGAAGCTTTGGCTAAGGAGAAATTGATTAAAGAAGGTGAAGAAACTCAGAAACGATTAGCAGAACAAAGTGAGGAAAGCCAGAAAATGCTTGCTCAACAAAGTGAAGAATCTCAGAAGAAATTGGCTGAACAAAGTGAAGAAACTTCTAAGAAACTTGCAGAGCAAAGTGAAGAAACACAGAAGAAGTTAGCTGAGCAAAGTGATGAAACACAAAAGAAACTTGCTGAACAGGAACAAAAGGCTAAGGAAGAAATGGAAAGAGAAAGAATAGAAACTGCAAAACGTCTTGCTGTCCAAGAAGCATTTGCTAAGGAAGCTATGAGAAAAGAAGGAGAAGAAACAGCTAAACGGTTGAAAGAGCAGGAAGAACAAGCAAAGGAACAGATGAGACTGGAAAGTGAAGAAACAGCTAAGCGTCTAGCAGAGCAAGAAGCTGAAGCTAGGCAGAAATTGCAAGAAGAGAGTGAAGCCACACAGAAACGATTGGTTGAGCAAGAAGAAAAAACTAGAGAAATGATGCAGAAAGAATCTGAGGAATCAGCTAAAAGATTGGCTGAGCAGGAAGCAAGTGCTAAAGAGAACTTGCTTAAAGAAGGTGAAGAGTCTGCAAAACGTTTAGCAGAACAAGAGAAACTTGCAAGGGAAGAAATGCAAAAGGATGCTGAAGAAACTGCTAGAAAGTTAGCAGAGCAAGAAGCTATTGCTAAGGAAGGTCTTCAACGAGAGTTAAAACAATCCCAGTCACAAATAAGTGATGCTATGAAAGCTGTGGAAACAGCCAAGGAACAAGCAGTAGCTGCTGTTAAAACCATACCAGAACAGAAACAGAAAAATGTGGATCAAAGGGATGGAAGACCTAGTAAGAATAATTTAATTTGAAAACTAATATGATTAAGAATTAGTTTGTTTAAAACATTAATGACCTGAAATGCACTGATATGTATCTGTTTTGCGAAGATTTACACTCTTTATCATTTTATAAAGGCTGTTAAATGGTTCAATCAATTTTTTACTTTCATTTCATTTTGCAGTGGTTATAACTGTTCATTTTGTATCTTTCTGGTATTAGAAACAACTCTTTTCTGGAATATCAAAAACATTTTATTTGAATTTCATGTTTAACTGATTTGATATTTTTGCAGAGACTTATGATCTTTTCATGATGAGGAAAATTTATTGCAGTCATTTAAAAAAGCAGTGTTCCTGAACATGATAAAGAGAATAGTGATTTATCTTGCTTGAATGCCCTGTTGATATTTTTGTCACAGTCACACAATATAACTTTTTCAAAGCCTTTAAACTGAGTAAAAAAGGATAATAAGTAAAGCAGATAAGGAACTTATGTAGTATCAGACTTAGTCCTATATTTATACGCCAATACATTTTCTTGTACTACACTTCCTTTATAACTACTAGTATACAACGTTTTGAATTTGAACCACATGTATTTATGCCAATCTTTTTGTCAAATGGTTTTGTCTAATGCTTGCTTGGTATTGGTATGTTAAAATAAAATGTATCATGAAATTATATTAGTACAATTAAACAATAAAGTTCTACTTTAGTATACAAGAGAAGGTACGAATACTTCATTCACATACTATTTATGACATACATCATCAGTCACATTACATTGTCTGTTGAATGAATGGTCACAATCTTGACAACTCAGCTTGGAAGAATTATTTCAGGCCCTGTGAAGCCAAAAGTGCCATCCCCTGTCATTACTCCAAGATCTGCAAGAGGTCCCCCAGTTAAAGAATACACTTATAAAATGCCAGAGGTTGTATACATGAAAAATGACCAGAACATGGAATTGATTGAAATACCTAAAAAAATTGTGGATGATGATATGATGTATTTTTGTAACCAGGATGATATGGAAGATGATAGTTGTGGGAGTTTATTTGAAGGTTTTGATGGTAATGTTACGAGAAATAGTTCTGCTGATAGTGGAATTGATCAGCCTCATTCTGAGATAATGTCTGAGAGAGTTAGTGCTAGAGGTAATGAGAGAAGGAGTGCTGATGAATGTAGAAGAGTTGGTGAAAAGATGGATAGATTGAAACTGAGACTTGAGAGGAAGATAGGATTTACAACAGAGTCAGAGATTGAAGGTCAAGGTATAGTCTCTGGAAATCTAAGAGACATCGACAGTCGTCCTCATGTTAGCCCAAATGGTAGATCTGGAAAAGTGAACAAATCAAATTTGCATATTTCTCCCAAACCAATGAGTCTGAGATCTCCCAGAATGGGGGAAGATTCTATTGATTCAGGTTTAGAAAGTTTCCGAAGCTCTGGTTTATCTAA
The DNA here is from genome assembly GCA_008271625.1 of Lutraria rhynchaena. Taxonomy (NCBI): domain Eukaryota; kingdom Metazoa; phylum Mollusca; class Bivalvia; order Venerida; family Mactridae; genus Lutraria; species Lutraria rhynchaena. The sequence continues at coordinate 51,713 of VIBL01000467.1, read as the reverse complement.
TAATGTAGAAACCCCGCGTCAAAGAAAAAGGCCCGCTGATCAGCAAGCTGAAAGTCTGATGGCAAATTGATCAATTCATCTGCTTGCTTTTTGCTGAAATTTAAGCTTAAAGAAGTTCTTTATAATTATATTGATTTGTTTGGTTGTATTTTTTCAGAAAGTTCAGAAAAATATTTTTAATAGAAATAATGCAAAATAATCACATCGCTTATATTACATGTAGACATATCAATGTTGTTCAAATTTTGACTAATATTCTGAATCTTGAAGTGCATGAAAAGTTTGAAAATTTTGTTTGTTGATCAGTTTAACTAGTTTTTGTTACCCATTTAATCAATAAATACCAGTTTAAAATAACTGCAAAGTTTTAAAAAAAATATTGGTGGTTGTTTATGCTTGTTTAGGCCATTCTCCATGCTTGTTGAAGTTTTAATTGGTAATTTCTGTAAAACTTCGATACCAAGACCACCTTGGTAACCAGTATAAATATTATGGGTCCTAATGTTGAGATGGTCGCAGTAAATGGTTGAAATGTAGAAGAAACATTACAAACCACTCTGTAAAAAAGCGGTTGTTATAATGGGATGGTTGTTATATTGAGGTGGTCATTATTTGAGGATTTACTGTATTTGTTAATTGACTTTTGTTAGCTCACCAGAACTGAAAGTTCAGGGTGAGCTGTTAGGATGGGTAGGTGGATGCTCCGTCCATCGTCTGGCGTCAACAATGGTCTTCTCCTCAGAAACTACCAGTCGGATTTACTTCAAATTTGCTGTGTAGAAGCCTTTTGACATTCTAACTGCAATTTGCTCATATTATACCGGCGTCCGGCGTCTGGCATCAACAATGATTCAGTTGGCCCATTTTAGGGGTCACCAGTGCTAAAAATAGAAAAACTTTAATCTTTTTCTCATGAACCAATGGATGGATCATCAGCAAACTTGGTCTGTAGCATCCTTAGATATACTTTGATCAGACTTGCTCAAATAAAAATGGTTGGCCCAATTACGGGCCGCTAGAGCTAAAAATAGAAAAACATTTAATCATCTTCTTCTCATGAACCAATGGATGGATCATCACCAAACTTGATCTGTAGCATCCTTAGATGGTCCTTTATCAAGTTTGCTCAAATAAATTTGGTTGGCCACTAGAGCTAATAATAGAAAAACCTTAAAACAACCTTTTCTCATGATTCTATGGAAGTATTATTACCAAACCTGGTTTTTAGCATCTTTAGATAGTGTTCTATCAGATTTGCTGAAATAAAAATGGTTGGCCCCAATTAGGAGCCGTGAGAGCTAAAATAGAAATACCTTAAAATGACTTGTTTTCATGAACCAATGGTTTGATCATCACCAAATTTGGTCCTTGGCATCCTTCAGTCATCACAAATATTCCTTTGTAGTATCCTTTGATGGTCCTTTATCAAGTTCATTATTGTTCCCATTTATTTGCCCACAAGTGTACCTTTATTACAATTTTAGTAGCAAGTTAATTAATATTTATTCTGGTGAGCGGTGCAGGGCCATCATGGCCCTCTTGTTGGTATGGTAATCACTTCACATTTTGTACCTGTAAAGCGCTGATAATATTCTATGTATGAGTGTTATTGCCATTGAGTCTTTTAATTACATAATTTTGGGTTATTTTTGAAAACTGTTGCTGAGACATAAAATATGCATTCCGTTTTTGAAAATGTGATATTGTAGAACTTTCTTTTATGGTTTTCCAGCAGACGTACATTTTTTTATTTTGTTTTGCATGTTTGTTCACCTATTCCATAATCTACTTCAGTAATTACCAGCCTTATGAATTTGCAAGAATAATTCTTTTGGTTGCTTAGATTTATGTCTTTGATTCTCATTAATTTTTTTAACCCAGGCATGGAAGTGCTGTGTGTTTACTGTGCCAGGTCTATTTTTTTAGTATTTTTTTTTTTGCAATTCTAACAGTATATACTATAAGCTCAATGTGTGTTAGCTAAGCATTGGCCTTGCATTGTTCACATTGTACTGTATGTTGTTTTGATATCTACATATATATATTCATTCTTATTAGATATATGCCTGGCTTAATTGCATACATTCACCTCCATGATGTTTGGCCTTATTGTGATGTGATTAAACAATTTAGTGTCAATACTAAAGTATATAACTTCTGATTAAAAAAAATGCCATTAAGCATTTTGAGTTTATTTTACTGATTTATTGTATTTGTATGTATGATGAATTCAAAACACCCTGATAGACTGGGCAATGATTTTACCCAAAATATCAGACTGGACACTTATTATTCAATATAGACTGGTTTGTATACTTTCAAAACAGGTTTTGACTTTAGTCTCAAATAAGAAAATGCTGTTGTGACAGACTGGTTCTTTTTGAGACAGTCAACATACTGGTTCTTAATATTTAGCTGATTTTCAATTGAAAATTACTATTTAAGAAGGACTGGTTTAGTCCTGTTAAATGAATTATAGTTTGACTGTTTTTTTTTAAATTGTACCTTCCATGAACTTAATTTGTCTTGATACATATTAAACAGTGTACACTAAAGCAAAATAATACATTTCTGCACATACTGAGTCAACACAGAAATCTCTGCACTTCTACAAATATATCTTCAGTCATCTTATTCTAGTTTTATGTATAAATGTTCTTATATACACTGGTGTTTTACATAAATATATGAACACATATACAATGTGACTGTAAAGACATTTGACTTAGACTGGTTCCATGTGTTTTTCTGAAACTGGTGAGTAAAACTTTCTGTTCTTTTTCCTACTTTTATGTGTTTCTCCTCTTAATGAATCTTTTGTCTCAAATACTTGAGTTCTCTTTATCTCTGTATTCTTTTCATTCTAATCCAGACATCTAATCTTTCTTATATTTATATAGATTTTATGTTAAATGTGTGTTTCAAATGCACCTGTTAATGAAATAACTGAATGTAAGGTTTATAAGTAAAATTTATTTTATAAACCCATAATTCCATTTAGAATCTCATGAGAGGCAATAATTACTATTATTTAATTACATTTCATGGCTCTGTTTTATATTGTCTTCTTTTGTAGTGAGAAATGTTAATTAATTTAAACAAAATACCACAAATTTATTGTATCATTCCCTGTTTTAAGTACCTGAGCTTACATGAATATTCTTGTATTTTGATATGTTTGTCAATGCAGGTGTTTGATTTGTTGATTTAGAATAAAGTCTTAAAATTGACCAATAAGAAGAAAGATTGAAATTCTGAGATTGACTGCTGTCTTAATGCAACAATTACATTAGTCAATTTTGTTATTGCAACTAACAGTCAGAATTGTACATAAACATGGTTTGACCTCGGCCTAGTATTTTCAAATCTCAGTCTTACTTGAACATAGCAGTAGATTTTCATGATAGCAATAAAATTTATGTTTCAACAGAAAGTAAATATGAAGATGACTTTGAGGAAGACGAAGATGACAAAAAGAGACACATTATTGGTCTTAAAGCTGACGAATCTCGTGTTAATGGTAAAACTGTTTCTGTTGATGTGGCTGAGAAGGAGAAAGAAGAGGAAAGGGAGGGAACTTTACCTCCACACAGAAGAGTAAGTTTCTTTTGTTCAAAGGGAGGCAACTCTATCCTCAAATTCATCCTTCCATGAAATTTTTTAACTTCCATGAAACTAATTTGTCTTGATACATATTAAACAGTGCACAATGATGCAAAATTATACATTTCTGCACATACTGAACCAACACAGAAATATCTGCACTTCTACAAATATATCTTCAGTCAACTTATTCTAGTTTTATGTACATGTTCTTATATACACTGGTGTTTTCCATAAATATATGAACACATATACAATGTGACTGCAAAGACATTTGACTTAGACTGGTTTTTCAGGAGGCTGCGTCTGCGATTAAGCCTAAATTTCCGTCTGAATGCAGAGATTAAGATTGCAAAGGTTTTTCACTCAAGTTTTGTCTTAATTTCATGTGGAACGACAAACACATATGAACTCTCCTTATTCTAAGATTCATGTACAAAACCCTAGTGCCAGGCTCAGAAATTCATTAAACCTTGATAAACTTATTAAAGAAAAAAAAAGAGAAGTATTGTATTGAATGGGTTTATTAGTGGAACAATGGCAACAAAATGAATATGTCATTATAGGCTGTGCCTCTTACGTGACTCATATTTTATGATTGTTTTAGATTGAAGGTTACTCTTCAGAAGATGAAGATATAGATGGTCCTAAACAAGAATCTATTGAGGTTAAAGCTGTTGTACATCCACAGAAAAAAGGTTTGTACAGAATGATTTTTCAGATCAATTATTTTATGCCTGATTGCTTTTATGTTTTGTCTTTAAAGATTGAATATTAATAGTCCAGCTGTGTTTAATCATTTCATCAAAGCAATTTGTCTTAGTATCAATTTCGTTCTTAGATGCTTATTCAGTTTGTAAAAGATATTATTCTGCGATCACTTGTCTAGTGCTTACCCATAAATCTGTGGATGGTTATTACTGTTGATTTGGATTACAATAAAGGTTTAATTTTGCTTATTACAAGTTGTTGTGTAGGTTTTGTCAATAGTTTTACAGACAGTCTGATGTATAAAGTCCAAAGATGTCCTGGCTAAATTGGTACCTCTTTTAATTCTGTTTTTTTTTTACTGCAGAAGAACCTAAACGACGTCGTTCAAGTTCATCATCTTCGTCATCATCATCTTCTGACAATGATACACCGCGAGCACAAACACCTGAGAAACAAGTTGTAGTTCCAGTGTCACCAACCAAAGCTGAGGTACAAGTCAATTATAGCCTTATTTACTTTTTCTATAAGGGTCCATTTGAAGTTGTTCTTAATGCTTTTCCATGTGCCCTTTGTTATTTGTAACATAGATCAGAAAAAGACTCCCAGAAATAACCATACACATGAAAATGGGCTCCCTAAAACACTGCTAGACCCAAAACCCACCAAAACACAGAAACAGACAAAAGTGGGGGACAAAACTCAAATTTGGTTGAAATACATTAAAAAGCCATGTATAAACAATTGAAATTAAACAGGAAATGAGGCATTTTCATTGATGAGATTTAAGACCGAGCACAGAATCATTAAATTAGATTATCATGTGTTGTCTCTAGGTTTACTTTTGGCTTTTGTACTAATAATGTTTCAGGTTGTGTCAGCTAGATCTGATGTAAGCGTAGAACCTAAATCTGACCGCACAGATCGCAGCACAGTTAGTACAACCAGTGGGTCTCTTACCACTGAGACTGAGAGTACGATTGAGAGTAACAGAAAACAGGACGTGGTGTATAAGAAGAGGACCAGCTCAAGTTCATCGTCAAGCTCATTGTCGTCTGATAGTGAAGATGAGAAATATCAGCGTAAAAAAAGGAATGAGAGACTAAAACGTGAAAATGAACTCAAGGCTGATGAACAACGAAAGAAGGAAGCAGTGGAAAGAGAAATTCAGAGAAAAAAGGACTTTGAGCTGGAAGAAAAGAAAAGAACTGAGGCGGAACAAGAGAGAAACCGTAGATTTGAATTACAACGACAACAGAGTGAGGTAATTCATCAGGATCCAAAAATTGCATTGACATGAAAATTCAGTGTTAAGAAATGAAGTTTGATAATAAATCAAATGCAGCCATACCATTGGTCAGTCTTAAGACTGAGTTCTGAAATGACCAATCAGTGCAAGAGTTTTGAGATATACTTCTAACTTGTGTTTTTATGATCTCTTAGTTCATGCTCAGTTTTTGTAGATTCTAAGTAAAACCATTTTTTCTCAATTTTATAAATAAGTAATTCTTCTTTGGACTCATACATTTAAAGTTTGTGTCAAATACTGTTAGTGGTTCATTACATATATTTGTATCTTTATGTTTGTTTTAACTCTTTAACAATGTCTATTATATGTCAATATTTTTATCTGATTTTGAAATTTTGGGTGTCTGACAGACAGGTTTAAAAAATTAGCAAACTTTATTTTCTTAAATTTGCAACTTTTCAAATGCTCTAAGTTTGCTTTGAAAAAAAGCACCAAGATATAATTTTTTTATAATTTTATTGTATTTTGTACATTGTAATGTTATGTATATTGTAATGTTAGTTGGATGTGAAAGATGTGTAATTGACTGTGTATTTAACTGATTGCAGGAAAGATTGAAGGCCATGGAAATGAAGAGAAAGCAGATGATGATAGAACAACAAGAGAAGAATGCGGAACAATTAAGAGTCAGGGAAGAAGAAAGAAAAAAGAGGGAAGCTGACGAGGAACGAATGAAGCGTGATTATGAAAAACAACTCTCGCTTATACAGAGTCAACGTGATAGTGAGACCACAATGAGTGTGACTGACACCACTGTGTCTGAAGAGCCTAAAGTAGAAGAAAAACAAGAAAAGGTGCAAGAGAAACAAAAGTCTTCATCATCATCATCCTCATCATCATCATCTAGTTCAAGTGAGTCTGAATCTGAGGATGAGAAGAAGAAACAAAGTACATTTGAGGCAGCGATAGCATCAGTTAAAGCAGAAGAACCTGAAACTGTTCAAGTTGAGAAAAAAGTTGAAGTCTCTTCTGCTCCACCTGTCAGTGAGCCGGAACAGAAGAAGGATGTTGAAGTAAGTAAAATCATTGAGGAAAAGAAAGAACAGAGAAGGTCATCCACCTCTAGTTCTGGCACCAGCTCTTCTTCAAGTAGCTCTGATGGTGAATATGTTGTTGGCAAGGAATCAAAGCCTGAAGTTCAGACACCGGTTGAAGAAAAGAAACTTCCTATCCAGACTGGTGGAGTACAAGGTAGAATAATTGTTTTATTTACCAGTTGGCAAAAGATATGAGTGTTGGTCCATACACATATCTCAACTTAGGTGGCACTTTAACCCTGCATCTGAAGCAGACAATATATGAATACATTGTGGCAAAAGAAGCCATTGCTTGTAATGAGTAATGGCTTCTTTTGCCACAATGTTTTCTACTATGTTAGAAAGAAATCAACCTATTTTCTTAAATAATTTGATGTTTTGTATATTCACTTTGAATCAAGAAGAGACCAAAATATGCTTATTCGTCTTAGGGTTAAGTAAATATCAGTCACCTTTTTTAAAACATGCATTTTTTCCATCAATTGTTCTGTGTTCTTGGTCTGCTATTAACAGGTATATGACTGACATATAAACCAGGCCTGAAACTGTTTACTGTTACCTGGCCATCTCTATTTTTTAGTATTGACAATTAGGTTTCTAATAGGAAAATCCAAAGTATAAGAATGTTAAAGGATGAATAATACCTTGTATTCTGCCAAAAGGTTTATTTAAAAAGTATGAAGGAAAAGTTTTTAGAAATACCAACCCTAAGTTTTTGGTCATCCTAATCAACCCTAATTATGGTTTGGTAAGAATCCTAATGATATACATTCTGATTTTTACATATATAACATTTTAGCAACAGAATCTGAAGAGAAGACGATCCTTGCACAGAAACCTGAATCAGAATCTTCCTCTGAATCCAGTAGTGAGTCTGATGATGGTAACAAAAATGTGGAAACACCAACGAAGAAAGTCGAACAAGAAGAACCACCAAAGAAGTCTTCTTCTTCTGCATCATCTTCTAATTCATCCTCTTCCAGTTCTTCAGAAAGTGAATCTGAAGCTGAGAAGAAACCAGAGCAAGCACCAAGTCCAGTAAAGGTGGAAAGTCCGGTAAAGGTGGAAGAAGAAATCCTTCCTAAACCTACTGGTAAAAAAAATATGATAAAACATTCTTTCTTTATTTATATATTTGGTTTGAATATCTACTTTCAATTTCTATGGAAATATATATATTAACCAGACCGTGAATTACATTGGTTTCTGATGTATACACTTCTTTACTTCCACACAAAAATATACATGTTTTTGCATTTAATGAAAAAAAAAATATACATGGGTATAAATATCAGCATTAATAATAAGAATCTAATTTACATTCACGATATCATGTTCCGCTTAAGGATCCAAATGACCTTTGACTTGATTTGTAAATTCTTTAAAGTTCCAGAAACTAAAGCTGAACCTGTTGTTAAAGAAACTGAGACTGAAGACAGTAGTTCTGACAGCTCTTCATCATCATCTGATTCCGACTCTTCTGATAGTGAGGATGATTCCAAAAAACCAGGTATGCAAATAGTACAGTACTGTACCAAGTAGTACTGATATCGATCCAAATAATATCAGTATATTGACTGTTTTTTTTCTGTTGATTGATTAACAATACACATTTCAAAGTATCTATACTTTGACAGAAAATATGGTTGAAACTTAACCATAAATTTTGGCATTTTAAGAGCAAAAAAGCTTTGTATTAGGACAAATTAAAGGGACTGTCCAGTTATAAATTTCTGGTAATGAGACATTTGAAAAGTAAATTATTTTTACTGTTTTTTATTTTCTGCAGTACATAAAAATATTCAAGTTATACTTACATAGTGAAATATACAAAGCAAGAAAAAGGGGGGGAATACTGGCTGTTTAATTTTGAAGTATAAATGCATAAATGCATCATTTGCACTGATTTTCCCGATATATCAATATCATCGAAGTGCAAAAAAGCAGTCCTAATTCCAAGCCCGATCCACTATTAGTGCATATTTGTATACAGATATTAATACCTTATTCAATGGTTCAAAAATGGATATATTTTGTTCAAAGTTACACAAATGCTGTATCCAGTCATTTTGGTTTAGTTGCTCAATTATCTTCATTTTCTCCAATTATAACACAATTAATATATGCAGTCAGTCAAGTCTAGTTGCAAAAATATTTTTTTTCACCCAAAGGATCACATGCAGACAGTCTATGAGTTTTATTCAAGATATAAAGTCTGGAAAACTTGACTGTGAATGCAAACTTTGTTTAATGTATATTCCCAAATAAATGTTCAGGGGGGCATTATCACTGATTGATTATTTCCAATTTGTTGTTTAACCCTGTGCCTCATAAAACTGCATTTCCCCGCATATGAAGCTGACGACTTTAAAAACATTGTTGCAAAAGAAATCATTGCTTGTAATGAGTAATGGCTTCTTTTGCAACAATGTTTTCCACTCTGTCAAAAAAAAAAATAACCCAATTTTCTGACATAAATTGTTATTTTGTGTATTAGCTTTGAATTTGGAAGAGTCCAGAATATGCTTATGAGGCAAAGGGTTAAATGTTTTTTTTTGTTTTTTTAAGCATTGGTTATAATTTTGTAATGAGCCATGATTTCATGTTTTATTCAAAGGGTGGGTGGGTAATAAGGATGCAGCATTTATAAGGAAATATTCAGCAGAACTTCTATGGGATTGGAGCCCATTTTGTCCAGCTTATGTAACAACCTTTTTATATTTTCCCTTCAGAAATTATTCAGCCTTCAGAGAAATCATCTGTATCAAGACCTTGAAGTGACAATATTAGAACCTGAATGTTATAATTTATTTAAATTTCATTTCATTTTACTGTTAAATGAATACTTTTCTTAGCTGTCAGTAGTTCCATTTTTGTACTTAATCATTATTACCTCAATTAATTACGCCTGCAAAAATGATACTTACCTAAATATTGTCCTTCGGTAATTAACAATGAATTCTACATCAGTTTATGGTAGTTTGTTTCAATTAAGATGACTAAGTCCAAAATCTAATTACTTTTTATGCATAAAATAAAACACTAATCACGTTTTAATATAAACCCCATTAGGGATTGTTCAATAGTATTAATCTGCCCATTAAAATATGATTACTGCCATTAATTATATATTCTCAGTGTTTGTAATATATATGCTATTTTTAAAGCTATTTCATACAAAGAGCAGCTTAAATGTTAATTACCCTGTAAATGTTTTTCATTCATATTACATCCTTTAAAATGATTCATTCATTCCTTTTATGATAGAACCCAGCCTGTGGATTCAGCACACAATTAGCATCTCCCCTGTTAATTTAGTTTCCATTTTGTAGCTCCACCCCTTTATATTTGGTTCACATTTTGTAACTCCACCCATTAAATACTATATTTGGTTTACATTTTGTAACACCGCCCATTAAATTATTTAATCATGCAAATTGTAATTGAAAATAGGAGCTCTTTTTCAATACTGAAATGAATAAAATGTAGCAGTCTTCAATTTCTGCAAAACTGTTGTTTAAAGATCAAGAAATCAAATTTAGAAGAATTAGAAAAATATTTGCTTGAAGTGTGAGGTTCAGACAGGTTCTACTCTCTTGTTATGTAATGGTCTTATTGCCTTGGTGATATCTCATAAGAAGGCAGGAATTCCATATGTAAGTTTCACAAAACATCATTATGCTTGATAAAAGCATGTCCTCTAATTATATAATGATCTTATAAATACTGGACATTCTTTAAAATGAAGACTATATTTCTAAAATAAAGATAAAATCCTACCATTTAACAAATAATTGTCTGTTATGTACTGGAGGTTTTGATTTGTTTATTCCCATTTTAAAATGCCTTTGTACCCAATATGTATCCAATAGTATTTGTCTCATAAATTCAATTATTTTTCAATTTCTGTTCTTATTTTATCATAAATTTTGTTTCTCTACAATTTGTTCTGGTATTGACATACATTTTATATATATTTTTATAGTTTCATTATTACAATATTTATTTATAGTAGAGTTACCTCCCCTTTGGTCTCCTCACTATTTCTACATGTACAAAAATACATCATGATTAATGCAGTGGAAATTCTCTACATGGCCCCATCTTTGCACTTATCATCTTGATACAGACTGCAAGCCTCAATATTTTGTTCTGTATCATTTGAAAAACAACTTTGTATCTATTTATAGAATTTTTGTCTAAAATTGAAAACTATTTTTTTTCAAAAATCTGTCTAATCCAGACTGGCCCCTTTAGATCTGGACAGGTCTAGATTAGAGAAGCTCCACTGTGTATTGTATGACAATTTTGGTAAATCCCCCCAATATCCTTGTAAAGCCTACCATGATTAACAGTGGATTAAACATCTCAGAAACTTCATTTACAAAGACATAGTTTACCAGTAATTTCTGTGAACTAACTATAATATTAGTCATTTTAGAAATTTCGTCTTGAATGTCTTTGATGTGAAGTCATTGATTTTTCTGTGTTCTTTTGCCATAGTTGGGAATTTTTATTCCTTTGCGTTGAAGCATTTATGTGAATATATGTGATTATTGAGGCTTATGAATGATATATTGCTACTTCTGACAAGAACGCTTTATTGTGCAGTCAAACTTGTGAATAGGGTTAACAGTAAAAGAAAAAAACATAGCTTTGCACTCAGTGAGACTTTTCTAAAGGAAAATTTGGTCTGTCACTTTGATAAACTTGTGAGTAAGCGTGCCCTTTGTTTACATGATGGCCATAAAGCACAGCCAGCTTTTGTTCAGAGGTTTATTTAGCCTGTTTATATTAGGCCTAAAAAAGGTTAGTTTCCTGTTACCTGGCCGACCCAATATTTTACCTGCAAACTCATAAGTTTTACGGCATCCAGATCTTAGTGCTATATTGTAATTTTCATAACTCATTAATATTACAGTGCACTTATTCCTATACAGTGTTGTTGATAGTACAGTCAATCTTGTATTAAGCAACTGCTTAAGGGAAAGACCAAAAGTGGTCTCTTAATAAAACAGTCTCTTGATAGAAAACCTAGTCACAGATAATTTAGCCATGACATATAATTAGATGAAAATTGCATTGCTTTATTCCGTTCATGTATATGTATACTATTTTTTCTCCTAGACCTTTTATTTGTGAATAGGTGTTCAAATATGTTACTGATAACAGTAATAATCATTATTTAATGAAAAAACGCAGATTGATTAAAATCAAGTATTTTTCATGTCATTCATTTTAACATTGATCACATACCATGTGATACCCAACCAGCTTTATATACAGCAATAAATGAAATAAATTGCATCGTACCTGTTAAAATATTTGGTAAATCAACTCATATTGATTGGTAACCTTAAAATAACGATTTGGTTTTAACAGACCTCAATATTGGCACTTGTGACGTCATCCCCACATGTTATTCAACTGTGTGCATAAACAGGCACAAATTGTTCACGATTTACGAAATAGACATGAAGTTCATGGTTGATAACGTATCACATGTATTTGATGACTCGTTTCATGGTCACATGACTACTATATTCCCTTGCTCCCCTTCGCATGATTTATGTTTAGAAACGACTCCCAGATTTAACAGTCGGTTCATACTACACTCTCTGGAAATGCTACTTTCACAAAGGATTGTTTATGTTATCACACAAGAAATTACAATATACATTTTGAATGCAAATAACTTTACAGTAGCGATTGAATTTAATTTGATAATGTGGAACGGTTTAGAATAAACAGCTGGTTATATTAGGTCAAGGTTTTTTACTGTCGCTGGTCGCGTTGAGCAAAGGTCGCCTAATACATTAAAACCATTGTGAAAAAATGCTATATTTGTGGTCACTTAAGGACAAAGTCGCTTAATACATGATTGCTTAATACATAATTGCATGAGTAAGATTGACAGTATGTAAAAAAAACATAAAAAAATCCCTACTAATTTTTTGGGCATGTAACCAGAAACAAACCATATTTTTGTTTAGGCCTTAATAAATATGTGCTAAGAAGTGAACATTATTTACCTCTTGGCCATATTGACATTGAGTTCTTATCTCATTCGTATTTGTTTTGTCTGAAGCATTTTATGTTCATTGAGTTTGCTAGAGTTTGTTAGAGATACTGCCGTGTTCATCAAGAAGAGTCAGTCCTTTCCCTTTTTTGATTTGTGGTTATATTCCCACTATTCTTGCCAGAACCAGTCATTGTTCTTATGTGCCATTTGGACATACGCATTTAAGAATGCTTTTACTTGTCTATGATACATATTAGGTTATTATTCACTAAATTTTTTTGGTTATATCATAGAAGTGTATTTGTCTTTCTAAAGCCTTCATAACTAAACTTCTTTCAGTGATTCAGACTAGTCTGGATTAATGTGTTAATTTTACTTCTTTTAATTTACTATTGTAGCCTTTGTTTTGTCGTAGAAGCTACCATTGTCCAGTGGTTAGCATGCTGGACTTGTAACTTGGAGATCTGGGTTTGAATCCTGGTTGCGGCAAGTGATACCCTTCTATGAAAATTTGACAAAAAAAAACAATTTTCTTCCATATGTGGAGAAGTTGACGGCTCCTTGTGGAAGGGTAAGTTAGTACTGGTTAGTATATAGTCCAGGAAAACTTGTTAGATGAACCGGTCATCATATATAAGTGGAAAAAATTGTTGAAAAATGGCGTTACACCACAGTGACAATGACAATTGTTTTGTTGTAGAAATTCAGATATAGAAGCGTCCTCACCCATTGCTCAAACAATATCCACAAACACCTGCAGTCTGTACAATGTGACACAACTAGTGATGTTCTATATGGTTTATGTTTAAAATAAATACCAAAATATTCAAAATTGTTTTTATTTTTCTTACAGGTTCAAAAGCCACAACAAGTGAAAGTGATGGAGACAACATGCATGGAGGTGTGTTACTTTTTATCTTACTTTATTTAAAGTCTTCAGAAAGCTATTTTTATTTCAAAGACAATTTTTCCAGAAATGAACAAATGAAAAATTTAAACAATTTTTCTAAGTACTAAGTGTCAAAACATTGAATTAGCCAAACATTTGAAGAATGTATTTTTTAGAATTTTGTCAAAAGTTCGTCGAATAAGTGATTTTTTTTATTTAAATAAGTGACGCAAACTTTCTGATTTTTGCCTCTAATAAATGGATTCTATAATTGGATTCCATAATTTTTCAGGTCATGACCCTGACAATGTAACTAAACCAGGTGACTCTGCCCGCCTCTCCCAGAGTAAGCCCCGCCCCCCACAGAAGCATTTTGGGAGTATCTTACCTATGATTAAAGGCTCTAATTCAATCGACCTGAATGGAGTAAGACTGGATGATAAGCAGGTATGTAGATAGTCTCAGAATTTTGCTGAAATTTCATCTTTATACTTCATAGATTTTAACACTCAGAAATTATGCAAATTAAGTTCAGTTGGACTGGTACCCTGTTATTTCTCAATATTGTTCTGTCAAAGATTCTAACATTTAAAGATGATGCAAGTTAAGTCTGATATTGGAGTGGTACCTGTTTCAAAACTTTCTTCTTATGAATGAACATGCAATATGTACATATTTGAGAAATTTTATGTCAAAATACTGTGAGAGCCAATACCTGAGCTCACACAAAATTTTACCATTGAAAATTTTCTGCCTGTCATTTCATTTAGCTGTAGACTTGCATGATTATATTTAATTAAAAGTAAATTCTGTTGAAAAAAATTTGATTTTCAATGAATTTCTTAATAAAATGATTAAACCTGTAGTGTTAGTTATAGACTTATTAAATATGTTTTGTTTTCTTTATGTTATTTGATTTTTGATTTTGCTTACAATTTTAGGTGAAAGAAATCAGCAACTTTGTCATTGAAGTTGATGACATCAAGTCGGTGACTATCAGAAATGCCGGGATGGATGACGACGAGTTTTTAGATATTGCCCGTTCCTTACAACAAACAAACTCATGCCCAAACATTCTTAACTTTAGTCTCAACCGACTGACTGTAAAATCCATGGTGGAATTGTCAGGGGCCGTAAAAGACAAACCTGCTATTAATGTGATTATGTGAGTATTGTTAATTTATTGTTAATAAGGGAGTTGTCCCCTATGACTTTTTAAATGACCTTATCTTATAACACAAATATCGTTTCACAAATCAACAAAAGAAATTTTTTGATTCTGTGATATAGTGAGTGAGCTGCAGTGATTGGTCGGAATATTGATCGCTCTGTCACTTCTTATTTAATATCTCTTATCCAGACAAAAACTCTTCACTACCCTAGCAAAAACAACATGACTGAAACATGTTTTATCATGTTTTAAACATGTTTTATCATGTTTATTGGACATGTTGAAACATGATTTGACTGTCTTTTGAACATGTTTGAACATATTAGAACATGTGCGTGAAATGGCACCATGATCCAACATGATCAAAGATGATTGTGGTCAATCATGTTTCATGATTTCAAAGAACATTTTCTGAACATATTTAAATATGTTGCTTTGACATAGATGACAATCATGTTTGAACATGTTTGATCAGTATCAGAATAATCGTCATAACATTGTTTAAAACATGTTTTATCATGGTTTTTGGACATGTTGAAACATGATATGAATGTGTTTTTGAACATGTTTTGAACATATTAGAACATATGCATGAAATGTTTAAACAGGTATCAAAACAATCATCTTAACATGTATGACCAACAATTTTAGGAAATAGTGACAATTATTACAAAATTTCATTTTTATGTATTGTGTCAAAAACGATTTTGATTATTTCCTAGGTGAAAATGGATCGTGGTTTTTCATGACATACCATGAACTGCCATGCTCCCACAGATCAATGTTAGCCATGGATGACCATGTTTTGTTAAATGGCCACTAACATGGTCTCTGACCATAGTTTCTCATGGTCTCTAACCATGTTATAACTGTGCTTTTTCATGGTCTCTAACCATGGTCTACCACGAAAATGACAGTTTAAAATAACATGGTCAGCCATGGTTCAACATTATGAAAATATGATTAAGTAAAAATAAAGAAAAAATGTATGCTCAACAAAATGTATGCTTAACATGATCAGCCATAGTTACACAAGAAACAGCATTTTCATTTAAAAAAAATCTGTCAGGCAGCCTTTCTAGCCATCTATGTACAAACAAGAGGGCCATGATGGCCCTTTTCCAAAGCGAAAAACATTATCAAAACATGTCCTGTCAAAATATTTTTTCACTAGTTTTTTTAACTTAGAAATGTCAAATCTTGGTTTTGCTGGCGAATCTTTGTTTGCCTGTGGCACCATGCATGTTGATTTCTTCATCTGTGTCAATTGTGTCAATCCTACTTCCACTGTGTCAAAAGCATTTTTTTTTTCTTTCAAGGTTGAGGATTTCAAGGTTGCTTTCCACTTCAGTTACAGTTAAACTTTGTGGGTCTATCTTTTTCCTAACATGTCTGAATTCCAATTTTTCTTACATAGTTGTCTAGAATGCTCTCCTAATGTGACATTGTTACACATCTAAAAATACATAATATATCATTATGCAAGATACTAATTCTTAATAATAATGATCTTAAATAGATCCAAATGAAACTAAAGTTCTGTTATTGAACATGGCTCTAGCAAGCATATGTTTTATGTTCAGTAGTATGATCAGATTTGTTGTAAATGGACACTTGTGACGTTACTCAACCCCCACTGACAATAAGCCTCTCCAGAAGTTAAAAGATTTTAATAAAAAACATAATTCATAAGTGATATGAACTATTAACCAAGTCCTTAAATATCTGTCTATAAAATTATTTTCAAGTTTTCTGGTACTCTTTATGAACATTCACAGAAAGCTACTAAAGGAACAGTTCCATCAAATCATAAAATAACCATGCCAGTTATTTCTGATATATCTTGATACAAGATGATGTCATTTTCAGCGTACTAAGATCTATTTTTAGAAACAAACCACGTCTTATGGCATACCTAGCATATATACAATGTATTATTTTATATAATGAGGTATTTTTTATTTCATTTGTTTTCAATACTATATCAATGTTTAGGATCCCGTCGTATGCCGACTGCATATGGTTCAAGGTCCAACATATTGTTCAAGGTCGCGAAATCATATGACAAAATTTATCCACACTTGAAAAAAGCTTTGATTCATAAGTGGTATTGCATACTTCACCGCTTCTAATTCAAATCGTAATTCAATGCAAGAAAATAGCTACAAGAAGATAAATAAAGTGTAATTTTACTTACATTAGGTGGAAAATATTTGTCTGCATGAGACCGCGCTTTTCTAACCGGAAGCAGTGTAAGTAGCATCTAATAACTTCCTGCTAATATCGCCATCGTCGTGTTGAATAGACCATTTCATTTTAATTTGATGCAACCCAAGTGGCACGCGTTATTTGTCAAGTAAAAACATCAGATCGCTGGATATGCATTTATCGATTTATTATCTGATTATTTACTTGTGTCGCTGTGGTGTCATGGATAACGGTGTTGACAGTGAGGCCGGATCCGTATTTATACACGAAGTCATCGCTAGTATTACACAATCTAATATTATAATAAAGACATTTTGATTCATGAATCATGCTTAAGTGTTCCTCTGGTATATGTTAGTTGCAAATGAACGAAAATGAATTAAGATACTTATGGAATCAGAAGTAAAATCCTGTTTAGAAATGTTGAGTGTATATGATTCGGATAGGTTTTTTTCGGATATAAAGCGTCAACATGTTCAAACATGTTTGATATGAAACATAGTTATACACAGTCAAACATGATCATATATTGGGAACAAAATTTATCATAAATACTTGCATTTGACCATTTATTTTCGAATAAAATGTGCATAAATACAGAAGAAATTGGAGTTTTATATTTCAAAGACAGTTTTTAATATTGATTCCAAATGATCATGTTTGATGTTCAAACATGTCCGTTTGGACATGATCAGTGCACATGATCAAGTTGATGAAAAACATGTTATAACATAATCAAACATGTTTAATCATCAAACATGATTTGCATTTCGCTAGGGTACTGATCAATACGACTATTCAATTTTACTGCTGTAGCTTATCTCTGGAATTAAACACAATGAGACTATACATTTGTTATCGTATAGTAGTTTTTCTATTACAATTTTATTGATTGCAGACTAAATGGTAATCCTATTGGAGATGCAGGCTGCAAAACGATTCTTGATGCTTTAACAAAAATGAAAGATCCATTCCCATTCTTACGACGTTCATCGGGATACCTTACACCAGCTGAAGCCCGGGAACAAGAATTTACTGATTATGAAGCAAAAGATGAAACCAGCCAAGGATCAAATATTAAGGAGCTTTATTTAGGGGATTGTGATCTGTCTGATGATGGCATCTTGGAAGTTTCAAAATTCTTACAATCTTCTAAAACTTTAGAATCTTTAAATTTAAGTGGTAACACTTCGGGAATTACACCAGCTGGTTGGACAAGGCTGGGTGAGGCTTTGAGTAAAAATAAAACATTGAAAACTTTGTCACTTGATTACACTGATCTTGGAAATGAAGGGTTAGAATGCTTAGTAAAGGGTCTACGTACAAATATGGGGTTACGATGCCTCGAGGTGGAAAGTGTTGGTTTGACGGAAAAGGGCGGGGAACTCTTAAGAGATCTACTGAAGTCTAACACTTCTATTCGTGAAGTCACTGCTATGCCTGGGAATAATATATCCGATGATATGATGGAGGAGATAAGACGATATTTAGCGCTGAACAATACGGCAACATCACAGTAAGAAAAAAATGACGTCTTGTTGGATTATACGTTATACATCTCTGGTTTCATTCAAATGTTATAAGAAACTTGGAAACTTGTATACTGAAATTGTACAAATGTTTGCTAACCTTATTACTGTTGTTTTAAAACAAAGTTGTATCATCGCATTTTACACCCATTTTACGACACTTAGCACAAATTTCTTTTTTTTTTCAAATTTTTTTGGTTTTCTCAGGCTTTCAACATTTTTTCCATGACATTTTGTTCACTTCTTATTAATTTGATACTAAAAGATGAATTCTTGGACTGGAACAAACTGTTTTGCAAAAATCAAAAGTCACATTTTGTAAGATTGCTAATATCATGGTTACGAGTTAAATACTTTTGATGTGTGAATTTTTTAGACATTTGCTTGTTAGGGTTTGCCAAATAGTTGATAGAAAGATAATTGCTAATATAAATTAGAATTCTCTTAAAATAATCAGGATTTTGTAAAAACAAAAATATATTTCAATGATTTTATTGACTTGTACATTTACAGATATGTTTTAAAGCCTCAAAGTCAGATATTTTTGAAGTCTAAATGCTATGATAAAATGTTTTCAGCTAGGTGCTTGGCATGTATATCCATCTTGTTTATCTGATTAAAGCATTTTGTACTTCAAAATGAAAACTACAGCAAATTTATACCTTAAGAATAAATTATATAGAGGTATAAAACTTCCACATCTGTGGCCTAGTTGCTTTAAAATTTTATCTAGTTAGAGGTTCCAAACTTGCTGTCAAGTGTATTATTACTTTATTATATGTTTGCATAATTTTATTATTAGAAACAGTTACAGAGTAGAATTGTTGTATTTGAAGGGATTACATTTTTTGCTCACCTGAGCACGTAGTGCTTGGTGAACTATAGTCATCAGTCAGTCTACTCCGGCGTCCTTCGTCTGTCGTCTGTCATCCACACCTGGGGGTTGTTAATGCTCTAGTGGTCACACTTTTAAGAAAATCTTCATCAGACTTGGTCAGAATGTCTGGGGTCAAAAACTAAGTCACCAGGTCAATTAGAATGGAAATTTTGTTCACACACTAGAAATCACAGATTTGATTGGATCTTCATGAAACTTAATGAATGTTTTTATTAATGATCTGGTAAAATTGGGCGTATATGGGTCATCTCCAGTCAAAAACTAGGTTACTTGGTCAATGCACTAGAAAAACTTGTTAATGCTCTAAAGATTGCAATTTTGATTGAATCTTCATCAAACTTTTTTGGAAGGTTTGTGTTAATAATATCTTGGTTAAGATCGAACATGGGTCATCTGGGGTCAAAAACTAGGTCACCAGGTGAAATCTTTGGAAATTTTGTTAACGCTGTAGGGGGTCGCAGTTTTGATTGGAGGTTCACCAAACCTCCTCAAAATGATTGTTTTAATGATGTCTTGGACAGGTTCGAATATGGGTCATCTAAGGTGAAAAACTAGTCACCAAGTCAAATCTTTTGAAAACCTTGTTAACCCTCTATAGGTCACAGTTTTGATTGGAGGTTCACCAAACTTTGTCAAAATGATTGTCTTAATGATATCTTGGTAAGTGCAATCATGGGTCATCTGGGATCAAAAACTAGGTCACCAGGTCAAATCACTGGAAAACCTTGTTAACCTTATAGAGGTTGCAGTTTTGTTGTGATCTTCCTCAAACTTTGTCAGAATGTTTGTATTAATGATATCATGAACAGGTTTGAACATGGGTCAATTCAGAGTAAAAACTAGGTCACCAGGTCAAATCACAGAAAAAATATGGAAGCTGCAATCTTTACTCAGGTGAGTGAAGAAGGGCCATCTTGGCCCTCTTGTTTGTTGGTAGTATTAGTTATTTAATTAATTGTTTTATATTGAAAACTGGTCACTACCAGGTGTTGTTCTAGCTTTATTTATGGAATAGTTTTTCTTAGTTTTTAACATTGTGATGTCTTTGCTGTCTTTATTTTGCTAACAGACTTACATTCATAAATATAAATTATTCAATTTATTGCAACCCTCTTACAGTTAAACTTAGTTATAAGATTTTTTCTTATTTACAGTAAGATGTTGAAAAATGCCTAATGAACCATTTATGTAGTTTTATTTTCAGATGCAGTAAGTGTTGAATAATGATTATATTCTTAGAATGTTCACAAATATTATGCTTGTGTAATGCTTCTTTATGGCATTTATTTTCTGCTAAGCAGACAAAAACAAAAACCATTCTGTAACACTGAGTCTGAGAGAAACGAAATTTGAAAACCAGTCTAAAATGTTATTGCCTTTAGCTGTGTTTTGTTTTTGGCACAGTCAAAAAGATTGGCCAATGGGAAAACTGCTTTTTGTCTCCAAACCTATATTGATATTCATCGGCCATTGTTACAAGACATTGGGTTGTTGCATGGTTTATTAACATTACTGTCTCTACAACAATTTTATGTGACCATTTGGTCAAGATTAATAATTAATGGTTGTGTTAGTCATTCAAATAAAAACATGGATGTGATATACTTGCTCAAGATTTTCATGATATTTTAATTCTTTTTATAAATATGTTTTATGCTTAAAACATTGTTTAAAGTTTGTTTGAAAGAAAAAAAAATATATTTTACTGTTTTATTTGAATGAAAAAAAATATATTTTATTAAATATGGTTGTACTTATTGCTCATTATATAAATGTGATTCCTGGAAAAGATACGTTATTGTATCTTACTATGCATGAACGAATATCTTACTTACGTCAAACTGAAATATAATGTGATACATTACTTAGCCAACCTGTAGACTTTCAATATTATTTACATTCACTTTCATTGGCTCAGTAAAAAAGAAAATTTTTGTTCATTAATATGTTACATATGCTTTGATTGGTCAATGTGTTTAAGTAACATACATTTTTATAGGTAGATACTCAATGTTGGCTTCTCTAAAACTGGCTCTGATTGGCTTGTTCATTATGTATTTTTAAATGCTATACTTTTACATTGTACAGAAGTTTTTTGTCATAGTTAGACCCTAGTCCTTGATGTATAAATTATTTTTTGTTTTATATTATTGCCTGATATTATATTGTGATAAAATGACTTGTTTCAAGTATGCTTGATCTAATTAACATAAGTAAAGTGCACATAAAATGTGACAAAACTATTAGTTCAATATTTTGTAAGAAGTGACACCACGCTTGAATGATGTCAGTTTTAAAATTGTAAGGTTATGACATAACGTTTTTGTTTCCATTTTGATACTGTTCAATTTTTTAAGGTAACTTTATTTTTAAAGAATACCTATGCATCTATCTTCACTGTAGAATATATATAGTTAAATTGTGTACTTCAGTTAAGCATATATAAATAATATTGCTTTTTGTAGTATGTATTATAGTTGGTAATTATAAAACATTTTTGTCTGCCTACTTGCAAGAATAGTTTTTTATTTGAAAGTTTAGTTAAATGGTCATTGCTGACATTGGCTGCAGCCTTTAATTGGCTTACATAAATAGATTTCTTCCATGAAAAATTGCTGCAAAAAAGGTTTTTCTAAGCAAAAGCTTGGTATAAAGGACTGCATATTGCTTATTTTTCCTTTTATTTTTAGCAGCAGCCAATATTTGAACAAATTAGTGTGTTTGACTTTGACTTGTCACCTCATTTGAATTGTGATTGTCTGTTTTAGCTGTTTAACTTTTGTTGCATGCTTCAGTCATTACCATAATATATTTAAAAAACACACAATTCTTAGAAGAATTTTGATTGGTCTATTTGATTGATGAGCTGAATACTATGATTGGTCAATTGAGGTATCATTGTAACCAGGGTTTTGATTGGTTGATTTGAATTATGTTACAGTTTCAGCTAATTTTGATCAATTCAACCTAAAGTTGTCATGGCTTATATGGCTGTCAAATGTGTGTATATTGTTCGCTAATGCCATGACCGGGAACCACATAGTTCTACCCCAGTGTCTGTGATATGCAAGTCTATGTCTTTATACATGTTTTATGATTTTAAATTATGTGTAGATACTGTAGGTATATGAATAATTAGTGTGTGTGCTAGTTATTACCAGAATATAAACTTCGTGAATGATTTTAATTTTATTATTAAATGTGCTAGAATGAAGTCAGTAATTGTGCATTATACCATAGTTCCTTCTTTTACACAAGAACTGCCCCTAAAAACTGGACTCCCTGAAAACCACAATTCTTTGAAAATCAGACCATTTTTCAAGTCCCTTTTTTCTCTTCTACAATCAATAGTTCTCTGAAAATTTGAATTCACAGAAAGCATTCAGTCTTTATCTGGATGGGATTTGGTTTTCAGGAGTTATACTGTATCTGTAAACTGGTATGTATTTTCATTAGGATAGGTTATGCATTCCGTTGTCTTAATATTTTCACTTTAATGATCAATACCACTACTCCTCTAGGCTCATCATAAACGAACGTAAAAATGCTCTCTGTATATTAAATTCCTTATGTTTATCAAATACAAACTAAATGTACTTTTCTGTCTAATGTTAATTGTCACAATACCAATTTGAAAATGAATAGTAAAAGCCAGTCAGAAAATCATTTGTCATTATAAGGAGGTGATCTTAATACTGCAGTGATTTCTAAGTGAGGATATACTGTAGATGTAGCTTCTTCAGTACAGTAAAACCCCTGAAAACCGGACCCCTGAAAAAAAGCTCTCTGAAATTTGGACAATTTTTCCAGTCAACTTTTTTCTTTTCTATAATCAATAGTTCTCTGAAAACTGGACTTCTAAGAAAACCAGACCTCTGGCCCAGTCCTGAAGGGGTCCAGTTTTCAGAGGTTATGCTTTACCTAATTTATTATGTTAAGTACATATATATTACTGTACTTATGTAATTTTCATATTTCAAAAAAAATATTTTTGCCATTGACTGAAAGCAAAATCTGACCAGAAAATAAACATAAATTGAACATGATAAATGTTTATGTAATTCACAAAACTTGGTACATTAATTGGGATTAATTAATTCACTGAAATTCAAACAGTTTACCTAGTTGTACAATTGTACAAAATTGTCAGCTAAAAATTTTGTGTTGTGATTTCTTATGGATTGAAAATAATAAACTCGCTGTTTAATTTATTATGTGTAGGTTGTTCTGTAAGCATATTTCTTACTTTCATGTTGACAATGAAGTGCTTTGATGTTGAACAATGTTGTACACCAGAATGCATTTGGAAACCTCACCCTTTGTTTTACACCAAAGCTATCATTTCCATAATCTCTTCTGCTATGACAAATTGTTATTTATAGTGTACCATTTATTTGCATTGTATGATTGATTTTTTTTCTTGTAACTTGAACATTAGAAATACATTATTCTATGGACATTCTTTTTGTTCTTTTTCTTTGAAAGCGAAAGAAAAATGTAAGAGAATATCTGAGAAAATAACACAACCTATGAAAAAGGTTTCTACTGTGCTACCACCCTGGAGCGGCCCTCTCTTGAGCAACAACCTCCCTTCAACAACAGCTTGATTTTTTCCCACTGCATGATTTAACTTTAAATTGAACTCTCTAGTGCAACGACCTCTCAACAATCACATAATTTTACTTTTTCCCAAAGGGTGTTGCTTTGGAGTGGTTGCACTGTACAAATGCCACATACATGCAAAAATTCCCACCTTATGGAATGGAATTCATAGCCATTGTAATGTTTGTAATGCATGTGTTTATGATCATACCCTTAAAGGGATGTTTATTAACAATAGACATAAAATGGGATTTGTATACATGTATCTTTATTATGCTAAACTATGATAATGGATACTTTACAAGAACTCTCTACAAATCAATTGATGTTCAGAGCACATGCATACATTATACACACCCTGGCACTACGCCAATGGCTGGCAATACAACAATGGGTATAGTCTGTAGATGAAGGTCGAATGACCATTACAGTTGTAAACAATTCATCATGTACCAACCATGTGTAGCATCATGAAAGTATAAATCCAAAGAAATAGGAATCCAACAGAGATTAGAACCTTGGATAGACAGTGACATTCTTCAGGCCTGAGAAGACAAGGATAAAGTATTCTAATCATACATAAAAGACAAAAGTTAAGAAAAATTTACTTCTTTTTAAGCTTTAAGAAATAATGTTCAGTATCGTGTACATAGTGCCGAGACAAACTGCTTCTCATAGGTTATTGAAAAGAACAAATATGACTGTAAATCATGTACCAAAATGCGCATATCATCATGAAAGTACAAATCCTCAAAAAATAATGTAATTACACAAATCAGTCAAAACAACTGAACTCCAATTACCACACAACAAAACAATCTCCAAAAACAATCAGCAAGACTCGTACCAACAGCCAAAGCCTTTTAAGCTAAAGCTTCGAACAATCATCCAATGTTCAAAGATAACCATACTGTTTGTTAATCAGGGTTTCTTGTTGTTTTCTTTGTTGTGATCCCCGGAGTAGGTTAGACTATACTTACAGGACCAGAACTGGTTCGCAGTTCTGATTCTCAGATAGCTATCAAAAAGTAAACATAAATTAGATGAACTATTGTGAGTTAGACGATCATAATATCATATCTATCTCATATTAGTGACTGACTAATCTTTGTATAATCCGTGATTAGAGTTTGATAAAAAAGATTATTTAAGATTTATAAACATTTTTAGCTGAGATCAAGCCCTGTTGTAACATATTAATCATTTGAATCATTGCTCGTCATTATTAATTATCTGAAAATATATTAAACATTTGTTAATTTCAAATTATTCGTATATAATCAAAGCCAAAATAGGCCAGAGGAAAAGTATGTATAAAGTTGTTGACAGCGTTAAGTTCAAACCACTCGATACATGTTACACTACCTGTCTGTTTACTTTCCTGTAATCCTTTCCTTTGAACAGTCCACCGGTCACGTGACCTGAGTCGACGTGCAATGTAAATGTATTAGATTTGGGTAAATGTTCGGTCGGGCGTCACCGCCGAACTTTTGTTTTGATTTAAACTTTATTTCAAGCAATGAGCAAAACAAAGAGCGTATGCAGAATTGTGTTGATATACATAATATGCTTCGGATTGAAAAACAAGGTCATAGCGACACTTAAATTAATTCCTTTCCTTTTTGATTTTTGAATTGCAAAATTATTTTATATGGCCAGGAGCTCATAGTGCATGAATAAGGGAAGACTATGCAGTGCTTAAACATAAATCAGTTGATATTAAATGAATTGTTTACAGGAATATATTAAATTTTAATAAATAAGCTAAATTAGTAATTACTTGGTTAAATTTTAAAAAAAGATGCTCAATGGTGCATGGACCCCTTTAGAAGGCCTGATAGCCAATCTAACAGAACGCAGTAAATCACTTTGTCGCTATAATATATCTCTGGACGCCAGTGATTATAGACTCGTTCTCTGGGATGGAGAGCCTATCATAGCCATTTAGGAGATTGGAAGTTGTGAGAGGACAGGATAAGCCAGAAATGAAGCACGAACGTTCGAATAAAGCGGACATTGAAGCGAGAAATGATCAGCGGTTTCAATGCAGCCACATGCACACAGGGATGAATCCACTAAGGATCGCCGATGGAGATTTAGAGCGCTGCATTGATTTCGGTTCGATAACTTTAGTCTACAATGACTCATTGCTGCCAAACTTGATTTATAGCAGCTCAGCTTATTCGTGCGTAATGGATGACATTTTAGAAATAAAATTAGTTTGGGATAAAGCCCAAGTACATAATTTATTAAGTTAATATTAACTAAGAAAACCCGAAGCATGATTTAAAACACATGCTCAAAAATCCGGGTAATGTCGAAATGGACTCTTATGTTAAATCCTTATGATTTATGGGAAATTCCCTTATCTGCAATCCAAGAATTCGAAAGAGGAAGAGAAATCGTAGAATTATTGAAATTGAATGATTATAGCGTTTAACATTAAACTGTACCGATTGACAGGTAAATTTAAATACAAATTTGTTTGTGTTGGACAGGGGCGTAGCCAGGATTTTGAAAGTGTTACGCAGATCTCGGCACAATGTGCTGATGGGGGAGAGTATGGGAGGGGGCGAAAAAAATGAAAAAAGGGACACGAAAAGACGCATTATGGTGCATTTTAAGACACGCATATAGTGAGATATAATGTTATAAAAAAGGAAATTAATCAGTACAATTGTAGGAATAAAACGTTTCGACCTCTCCAATAGGTCTCATCAGGCGGTGATGATTATATAATTTGATGTCATAGATTTCCCCGCGACGTTTTTTTTTTTTTTGGTTTTTAGTGTATTTATTTTTTTTATCCTTTTTGTATTTCTATTTAACTTTTTTATTCAGACCGATATATATGTTTCTTTGCTTTCGCTGAATTTATCATTTATCAAACACAAGTGCGATTCGTCGATGCCCAGACGCATCGAAATCACGTAAAATCCGGTCGATATCGATTTCGTGATTGCGATGAATATGCATCAGAGCTAGTCCAGTCAGCCGTTCCTCGGTCATCGTATTTCTTAGATACGTTTTAATGCGGCGAAGGCTACTAAATGACCTTTCAGCAGAGGCCGTGGACACTGGCATAGTCAGAAGGATCTTCAGCACAACATGTATGTTTGGATATAGTTGATATGTTTCATCAACTGCCTTTGCCAGACCTTGAATGGGCGAATCGGCTGCAAATCTTTTCCAGACGTCAAGTTCAGCATCTATTGCCTGGCAATCTATGAACGGAGAATACTCCTGCTTAAAATCGGCCCACATTTCGGGTGAAAGCTGCGGGAGTTTTGTTGACAAAAGGTACTGAGCGTTCAGTCTTGCAGTCGAGAGACACTGTCTGCCATGCAGTTGGGACAAAAGGTGATCCATGAATGGTACAAACATATTCAACCTCCAATATTCCTTTGGGGTTTCTGCGGCTATGTTATTTCTGTGTTTTTGCCTTGCAGCAACACGAGGCTGACATACATTGATGTCATGCTCAGTTGCCAAGGCGACAGCCTTCTGCCAAAGTCCTCCAAAATACCCAATTTCATTGCGTCTCTCGACCAGTAACCCATAAAGAACTTTAGCATGCTGTGCTGCTTTGACCAAGTCACATTGAGGATCTTGCATTGAATCCGTCAAAGGATTCAGTGTGTCAAAGGGACCGCTGACGCAACACAAAGCGACAACAAAGTCAAAAGACATGACAGCCTTTTGAAGGCTTGACGCTGTGGACATAATTTTGGTGTCCATGCCAACTTGAAGGTCAGTAAGTGTTTCTTTAATTGGTTTGAAGTGTGTATAGAAAGCAGTGATGCTTTCCGAGTGCTGAGACCACCGTGTTGGGCAGAACTTCTTCAAGGCTTCTCCGTCGTCGTTATGAGAGCTATAAACTCCGAGACGTTTCGGAGAACTTGTTATAAAAATCAATACATCCACAACAACGGTAAACATCGACTGCACAAACGGTACCCTGCAAGCATGACATATTGCTAAGTTTAAACGGTGGTTGCGACAGTGAATATACTTTGCGTTTGGAAATTCTGCAGTAAATCTTGCTTGCACTCCACGGTGACAACCGGACATATTCCCAGTACCGTCGTACCCTTGTCCAGCGATAAAGTTTGGGTTCAGATTGTGTTTGTGTATTTCATCTAGAAGCAACTGGTGAAGTGTTTCACCTGTTGTTTCTGTTGTCTGAACAAACGAAAGGAAACCCTCATGGAGCACATGTTCCCCAGAACTCTGACGTTCAATGTAACGCAGACAAAAAGCAAACTGTTTAGTATTGCTGACATCAGCAGATTCATCTGCAAGAATTGAGAAGTACCTAGCATCTTGGCAACGGTGCACGATACAGTCTGAAATTTGATTGCCACATATATATATGAACTCGTTTTGAATAGCGGGGCTTAAATACCGTGCATGTTTGGGAGAATTTTCTAGATGGTTGTGCAAATAATCAGCGCGATAATTTATTAAAGCTCTGAAGTAACTGTGTTCTTCCGTTTTGCCACGAAAAGCAATGTTTTGTTTTCCCAGCAAAACTATTGTTTTAACAATACATGTCAATGCTTTCTTATTTTTCTCGACTTTGTTTCTGTAAGCGTTTGAGCCAAACTCAACGACACTTTTTTCTTGATTTTTGACATATTTTTATGAATTTGTCAGCTTTAGTCATAGCATTATTGTGATCTAGTGTTTTTTTATGCATCCCTTTAATTCTAGACACATTGCTCCAGTCTACAAGGGGCTTAGCAACAAGAGTGTTTTCGGATGAATTAAAGACAAAACACGGTGCACAAAAACACCATTGACTGAAGGACTATACCTTAAATACGGGTAGTTTTCAGTATTAAACACTAGGTCAGGTACACGCCTAGCTGCCCCGCTTTTGCCGTGAGTGCATTTAGGCTTTACCCAACTACGCGAAGGTTCAAATCTTGACATTAAAGTCAACATTTTCATGGAATCAGACATTCAAAGTCTTCTTGTGACATCAATGGTTCCAATGTCTAGAAACCGCGCACCCATAGAGCAACCTGCTGAATACCCATCACTCTGACAGTTGTCTGCCTGATATTGTTTTATGTAAGATGTGGACTCTTCGGGAAAAGATTTTGTGTTGTCATCCAATAATGACTGAGAGTTATCAGCAGGAAGAGGCGATGAGCTTTCACTGGTATTTTGGGGTTTATAACACTGAAAAATGGACTTTTGTCCATGAAGAGGTCGAGGAGGTTTTCTGGAGCTCATCTCTATTCAGTATACAGACTAAGAGAGATATATTTAAAGCTCATAGAGAGAAGTAGATCTAGAAACTATATGTGCAAATCTATAACATAAATAAACTGAATATGTTTACAGGAAATTACAAAGTATGAACAAATTTAGTTAGATAGCTGTGTACTCGTACACCAGTTCTAGATAACCAAATCGCTACACATACATGTAAACGAGAAGTTAAAGTGTTACATAGGAATGACGTCATCGGTGACATTTTGGCAGGTGTCAAAACTGACCTTGAATGATTATTGATTTAGGTTGCTTTCGCTCGTCTGTCCATTACTCTGGTAATATGTGTAAACTATGATGATTTACTAATGAATATGTTTCTTTTCTAGGGGGAGACTGTTTTCAACTTCATTTCACTAGTATACTGGTGGTCTGATAACCTAACTTGTTTCCCGTACTATGTACCAGTATTAAACCTTGTTCTCCGCAAGTGACTGCTATCTCTTCCACATGAATCACTCGAATCAGCAGTGGGGGGAAAATGGTCGTAAAATCAACGGATTTTCAATAGGAATTTATGTTACTGTATGCAATTGCTGAATTACGTACTTCCTAACGACACGTTATTTAAATTGCTTTAGTTTAGTCAAAATTAGGTCAACTTTGAGGTGCAATTTTCTGAAATTCGAGTGACTGTTATCAGCGCACGATCAATTTGCCGAGCCCAAACAAAAATACACACTAGCAGATAAAAAAGGGCAGCTTTGAAGTTTATTGTTAAATTGTCTTAAGTTTATCCGATACAGCCTAAACATAGCAAATTTTTAAGATTTTTGTCAATAAATTTATCACCAATTTTTATCTCGACAAATTTATCGTGCAAAATCTTTGCCTTATCATAGCCTAAGTTTTAGTCAGCACGCACATTTGTGTATACATGTATGCGCAATAAAACCTCGATAATGAGACCACCTTCGGGTCCCGAAATAACCGAATCAAGAGATGATCTTATTAGTAAGTTGAATTATAGAGGAGTTATTAAAAGCCGGTCCGAAAATAAGTGGACGTTATAAAAAGTTGGTCGTAATATTTAGGGGATCGCTATTTGAGGTTTTACTATAATGTTCATTTTTATAATGTTATGCAGTGACTTCCCGAATATCAATCTGTCGGTCTTACTATTGAGTAGGTCTCATTATCAAGTTAACACGAGGAGGAAACGATAGAAACCCACTTTGGTTTTTTATTGTTTGATGTGATTTATTGTCACTGGGGTTTAACGCCGTTTTTCAACAATCTTTTACTGATATACGGCGACCCTGACCAGTTTTCCTAGACTGTATACTAACCAGTACTAACTTACCCCTCCACTGGCTAGTATACACTCCGGGAAAAATGGTTAGGTGAACCGGTCGCCGTATATAACGGAAAATTGTTGAAAAACGGCGTTAAACCTCAGTGACAATAAGTCACATAAAACAAACAAATCAAAACGCATGATCAATAATTCACAGACAGAAGGATGCGACGGACATAA
Source organism: Lutraria rhynchaena (assembly GCA_008271625.1). NCBI lineage: Eukaryota > Metazoa > Mollusca > Bivalvia > Venerida > Mactridae > Lutraria > Lutraria rhynchaena. The sequence goes on along the minus strand of VIBL01000467.1, from coordinate 20,980 downwards.
TCAATCAACGTCTTATCCTGTTATCGCTACAGACACTAAAACAGTTGTACGGTCATTTAACATAATCACCAACGTCAGGATGTACACATAAATAACACAATTCAATACAATATATTTACAAAAAGTAAGAACTTTCGTACTTTGGGATACAGTTCGTCTTACAATAATCCGAACTTTGAGCATTGCTGCAAAAAGTTTTAGGGTCGGCCACCAAAAACAGAGTTGATCAGGGACTTTTTTTGCTAGCGTAACAATAACTTGAAATACAGTAATAACTTTATAAGCGACCACCTCAATATTACGACCGCCTTGTTATTACCACCGCTTGTTTTCGGACCGGCGTTCAATAAATCTCCTATAATTCAGCTTGATAATGAGACCATCTCATTATTACGGCCGATTTTTCGAGTCCCGAAGGTGGTCTTATTATCGAGGTTTTACTGCATGAAGTTTTGCAGCATAAAGTTCGTTGTAAATGTGAATTTTTATATATCTAATACAAAAATATTGTATATGCAACACACTAAAATAACTTATTATAAACTGTTAGATCATATAAACTGCTCACTAGAAATTAATATTTTGCAATAAATCTTAACTGTAAATAACCTTTTTAACGGTGACGGAAAATGACGAGTGTAGTCCATGTTTCCGTAAATTAAGCGTTAGTCACCGACCCGAAATCGAAACGAAAAGTTGACGAATTATAAGAAGAGACACAATTACTGTGTGAACTTGCGGATCGTGAAATTAGTTAATTTCGAGTAGATACCTGAACGTTCATGAATTTGTTATCAGGGTTTGTTGTTTTCTCGATAGAATCTCCTTCAATTTAGTGAGTACTCGACTTCAGTTATAGCAGTATAAACATGTATGGACTATCGAAATTAAACCAGGATAAGAAACTACCGACGAAAGAAAAGGAGCAGTATGTTTTTTTTAAATTATTTCTGACATCAAGCTAAATAAATCAATTTAAAGCTTTTCATCAATAATTTCCACTGATAACTTTGAGTAAATTGAATAGTTTCTTTCATAGGCGCTCGTGACAAAGCTCGAGTGATCTGAATGTTCCTTCAATGTTCTATGTACATATCACAGGGACTCTTTCACTAAGCGCTTATGGTTTTCATGGACTAATTCGTCCCAGATAAGCACACTCTATTTTCTGAGAAGCTGGCGACCTAATTAGAAAGCCTTGTATTACCTATGACCAATATACACTTTGTGTATTGGTCCCATGTATAACACAGCATAGAATAGTACAGCACAGTCATTCATCTTGGCAGATCGATTTGATTTCTGCTGTTTAAGATAAATAACGATTGAGTGCGTTTTAGTTCATTACATTTAATAGACATAAGTCCCGTCTTTCAGTACACAGAGGGCTAGCACGTTATAGGGATGGTGCATAATGGTGTATTAGGCCTAAAATGGCCACACGGATCAAAAACACGTATATATATATATGTATATATGTATGTATATATACAAGGGTTACAACTTCCGAAATGTCAGTTTCTGTACCAAGTTTGTTTAACTTTACGTAACTTTTCTAATAACTGGTGTCTACAGATAGCTAATACATTATGCTACAATAAGCACTTTGTCCAATTCGAAACGATGAGGCAGATTATTTAATCTTTTTTCTTCGAAAAATCGTCAATTTCGTTTAGTCGAACGCTATGCCTTTAAATGACTTGTTTTCATAGTTGTTGGATCATCACCAAATTTGGTCTGTGTCATCTTTCAGTCATCACGTATATTCCCTGGTACTATCCTTTGATGATCCTTTATCGAGTTTATTATTGTTCCCCATTATTTGCCCGCAAGTATACTTTTATTACCTTTTTAGTAACAAGTTAATTAACGTTTATTCCGGTGAGCGATGCAGGGCCACTTAACGTAGAATGAATGTTATAATTATATGATCATACATGTACATAATTACGTATTTATAGTAAAAATTGGTGGGACTTGGCCCCTGATCTCCCATGAGCAATCCCGCGTTCTACAAATTAAGTATCAGTTCCTGATTGGTATAAATTCCTGATTGTATCGTAAACAAATGAATTCTAGAGAAAGCCCCGTAAAATGAGCTCGACTGTCCAAAAAACACTTAATTTATGCTGCATATTTATACTTAAAACAGAGCCGACAAAGATTGCATAAAAGATGCTAGCCAATGTTTGGCACAACTATGCTTGTCTGAACATCTCTCGGATGTTGTTTTCATGTGCAAAGATAAAGTTCGACTTCCGGCACATAAACTTATCCTGAGCATGCACAGTGAAGTATTCCAAACAATGTTCTACGGAGCACTTCCGGAAACGAAGGGATTGATTGATATAGTCGATGTCGATTCAACATCTATGAAAGAGCTATTAAGGTACGTGAAAATAATTGTGTCTGCCCTAAAATGAGCAACAAGAGCATCTATTTAACTACAATTATACTTGGTAATACTTAATACAGTCACTATTTTTCTTAATGTTAACTCAAATGACATCTTATAGACTGGTTGTAGATTTGAGATGCATGAGGGCGTCTTAAAATTTCAAGTAATTTTTGGAAACCATCTCACATCGCTATTCCTTACTACCGATTATTCGAATATCTGGCATTGAACCACCCCGTCAGTGTCCATGGTTGGGTCAGGTAGTTTTTGGAAGGCGATGTATCATCGCTTTCCTATGTCATCGTTTCTTTTGCATGGGCCCAATAACAACAATATTCATACGCATTCAATATAGTTCGATGACGTTCAAGTAAACCGGACCAAAAGATTCAAATTTGTATAAGAAAGTAAATTGAAACAAAAGAAATTGCAAAACTTTTATCGAAATAATCAATATTTCGAAAAAATATCATTGTTTTGACGTTTCAAAACAAACGCTGCGGACTAATCCATTTTTTGACTAAAATGTAAACTGACTGGTTCCTGTTGACTAGAGCATGTTACGAAACCAGTAATTCGCAATTACGCAACATTTTGCACTTACGGGAGGCAATCAAACTCTTGTATAGTTTTCGGACGAGCAACGTTACCCGCAACAACTTGAAAGTTCCGTAAGTAAAACATTATTAATGAGATACAATTATCGCTTGTCTGTTGTACCTGTGCCATTAGTTTGGATTGTTTACGGCTTTGCTAGAGTTATCTTTGCATGTGCGAGTCTTTATTTGTCTGATTTAGACCAGCTTAAATTAACGAAACGACTCACTTTCCAGAAAGACCCCTTACCTAAAAGGCCCCAACAAAAGGGCCCCTACCAGATAAGCTCCTAAATAATATTTTAGTGAGTTACATGTAAGTATTTGCTTAATTAATTTGGTTTTAAGTGTGTGATGTATTTTTTTTAATGTTTTCCTATAAAAATGTATGTATAAATGTCTGTATATGTGTGATCATTTGATAAATAAGCATGAACATTCACAGTAATTTGTGCTTTTCCTTCTTCAGTGGTAATTTAATAGTGTACATACTCGCCTCTGCTTTGCATGGAAGTAAGTGTCAAAGAAATATATCATAATTACATATAATCTACAAAAATACTTAAACATATTAAGCAAATTATCACATATATTGGTAATTCATATATGCTTACTGCTGTAAATTTCAATGTTATTTAGACAGCATAGTTACTAAATTTATCAGCCATTATTGAGCAACTCAAGAATTAAAAAATAACTATATTACATCTACATACTTAAACCAAATTAATAAAAAAAGCAAATTCTCTCATATAATTTACATGTTTACATATTTAGATTTAATTTAGAGGCCTTTTTAGTCATGGGCCTTTCTGGTGCAGGCCTTTTTGGTTTTGGGTCTTTCTGGACCCCATTCATTGACAGGATATGTTTTTAAACAAAACTTGGTTTGATTCAGTTGTGATGAATATTATTACATAATCAATTATTTTATTTTATTTTATTCAGATTATATTTTAAGGACCCGGGCTCAATGACCTGTCTTTATTTTCCCACATATAAAAGTCATACAGTTTGCATTTGATTTTTTCAACCTATTCATTTTACATCGAAGGTAAATAGTCTATTTAGATTTGGATTTTGCAGTTCAGAACATTTTAAGTTACAATCTCTAACAAGAGATCCAGTGTTCTACTACTACACCACAATAGCATGATTAATATTGTTTAAATTGATCAGAAATTTTATTAATAAGCTGTTCCATATTCATTATTGTGGACTTTTAACATTTAATTTAAGCATATATACATGAATATTAAAATATTTTACAGGCCCAGTCCACTCTGGAAGCATGGAAACAGATTCGACTGATTGTTGAGCTGCACAATTTGCCAAGCTGATGTTTGTGACGACTGCCAAAACCCTTTGCATTTCATGAACAAAGCGAAAAGTGGATTTGATTCTGCACTGATGATTTAATAGTGAATGTGGTGTTAACAGTCATTTGATAACTGGCTAGACTCGTCGTGTTTGCAAGACTATTTCATATGACTGTTATAAGACTGTGGCATAAACTTGTTTTCTCATGCAGCAAATCATATTTTATATGTCCTGTGCTTTTTGACATTGCTGCTAAATGCTGAAAATGTTGATCTTGCTTATATAGTTCTTCTGCTTAAGCCACAGTGCTAAACATGATATGAGTTTGGTAAATCGAGGTATTTTTTATTGTTTGTTACTGATAGTGAATTGAATTTTCAGGATGGATCTTACATGAATCATTTCATTGTACGTGTGTGTTCTAATATTCAAGTGTGACTTGTTAATGTGAAATTTAATTCAAACTTGAATAACTTCATGTGTGTGGAAGAGTTCAATGTTTGTAGCCAGTATTTGTTGACAATGTAATAAAATATTGGAGTTTTAGCTTACAATACTTCAATGACCCCATGTTTTTTATGTGAAATATATGTGATATTCTTTTAAGTTATTATCAAAATAGAAGTTTTGTTGGAATTAAACACATAACTACATCTTGTTAACTTCTTATATAAAGAAATACATTATAGAAATAAATTGAAAACTGCAAATCCTTGTTGACAACATAACTGAATTTCTGAGTTGAACCAAAAATTAGCTCAGTGACCCCATGTTTTTATATCTGAAATGTTTTTAGACATTGTTCTTAGATAATTTAACATACAAAGTTTAAAACCTGATTTACTAATGAATACATCGAAATTTTGTAAGTATTGTCTTTATCGCACATATAAGCTTGATAAGGTACTTTATATTCAATAAGATACGTTGTATTCAATAAGATACGTTATATTCAATAAGATACGTTATATTCAATAAGATACGTTATTCTACTATCTGGGTATTAGTCATCTTTGTCACTAATCATAGTATTCATGATTTGATTTCTTTCAATGCATACACAATACGTAAAGAAACAACATCAAATAATATTCACAATACCTTCCAGTAATGCTTCGCTTACCTGTTTTCTGAAGTCCCATACTAATTATTGATTTAAAAATTTTCCTGCAACTCAAACTTGTCAAACCTGAGCAAAACGAACAACTGCATGTTTCCGTAGGAAGTAGATTTAAATATCGTATGCGCTGAACCAAGGTGTGCCTGATTGCAAAGCTACTTGAATTGTTTGTTTAATCGATGTAACGTATCTTATTTCAACGTATCTTATGTACCGAACTTATGAAAAGCTAGGTTTAAGTATTTATGCTTGATTCAAAATTATGTTTGTGCTGTAAAACAATGTTACACATTAAGGTGCCGTAATTTTGTGAGTTCATTAAATTCAAATGTACACAGTTGATGCTTTACCTGAAATATAATGTAACGTATCTTACGAAAATAATTTAATAATTCCAGCTAGCGCAAAAAACTGACATAAAATTTTTACCTGAACATGTTCCAGTGGTTAATGCGTTTATTTTTCGGAAAAGTGATCATTGTCGGTAGTGAAAACATTTGTTTGCTTAACATTAATGGAAATCTCTATAGTAAAGAGCTGAGTTAAGGTCACGTAACGTATTTTATTTCAAAAACAGGGACAAGCTAACAATTGGCATAACAGGATGAATAAAGCTGTAAGGTCTTCCATTTTAAATAAAATACATTGTTAACTATCTAACCTAAAGAAAAGACACTGATTTCGATTGCTGAAAGTTTTATAAGATCAGTACTTTAAGTACTTTGATTTTACTCTGTGTCAATACGTACTTTGACTAGCTTTCGTATTTTATGAAGCAGAAAAAACTACCAGCCTATAAGATGTCATTTGAGTATATCTTAAGAACAATTGTGACAATTTTAAGTACTTCCGAGTTCAAACTTATATAATTAAGATGATGCTGTTCGTAACAAGTCATCCTATTATTTCGCAGGTTTGTATACACAGATACTCCAATAATTTGTGGTAAAAATGCTCTAGGCGTATTGTACTGCGGGAAGAAATATGGTTTGGAACACCTTGTCAAGATTTGCTCCGCGTTTTTGGAATCAAACATGACTGCAAATGATGTGTGTTTAATTCACCAGCAAGCATCATTGTATGGCATGGAAGAATTACAACAATATTGTTTCGACTTTATGCTTCAACATGCTGCAGATGTGATTAAGTCAAATACATTTTTGGAGACAGAACATGAAACACTGCTTAGTCTTTTGAAAAATGATAATTTAGCAGCACAAGAAATCCATGTATTCAATGCTGCTATACAATGGTCGAAACGGAAATGCACGAAGAAATCCATGACTGTCACTGGAACTAATATGAGAGAAGTTCTTGGCGATGCTGTGTTCCACATTAGATTTCCTATCATCTCCATGGAGATGTTTGCTGAGAACGTTTGCCCAACGGGGATTCTTACGCAAGAATTGAATTGTACGAATTCTTCGCAACAAAGAATCCTCGCAAATGTAAACACTTTGTCATCAGGAATAGGCAACCAAAAATAATGCGACCAAAGGGTCGCAAGCAGGATGTTGCGTATTGTACATACCAGCCAAACAGATCTGGTAAATATCATCTTTCTTTACGAAATCATCATTTGGTAAAACCAAGCTATTTACAAAGAATTGTTGATTTTTATTACGATTAAAGTTGATTTTCGTTTGTACAAAAAAGTATAGTAAATGTATTTCTAGTGTGATTGCCATACCGATGTCCATAAAAAACGTCCGTCTGACTGTATTTCATGAACTACATATCGAATACATGATAGCTTGATTTGGAAAGAAACTTTTGGATTACTTTGGCTTATTTGCGTGTTATTTGAATTTCATTTAACATTTATGGTTTAAACGCACGTTTAAAAAATTGCACTCGCACTAATTAGTCAATACCGTGTATAGCCACCCTCACTTGCTCTCAATGTCGGCATTCGTCGTCCCATGGAACCACACAGGTAACGCAATAGATAGCGCATAATGTTAGCCCACTATCCTGGAATTGTAATCAACTTTGTACGTTTTTGAGATAAACAATATCCAATGACGTCCCACATATGCTCAATCGGGTTAGCCAGCCTTGGAAAAACGTCAATGTTGTTCTGCGTAAGAAAATTCCTGGTGAATCTGGCCGTATTTAAGCGCGCATTATCATGTTGAAAGGTAAGGTCATCACCTTGCTCCAACATGTCAGCGATCGCTTACTTGTCAAGTCAAATGCATTGCGATTGTGTCACGCGCATTTGAGCCTTGAATCACGCTCACACACTTAGTTGTCTAGAACATACGCGTATTAAAGATATTGTCCTTTACAAAAATAAAAATGCAAGTTAAAAATGTATTTTGAACAGTAGGCAGCGTGAAAATCAGCGGTAACCTTGCGCATAGCATGTTTTATTGATTACGTCATACGAAACGGTGCTACCGTACATTTTACATGCTGAATAAGCTAAAATTAGCTGAATAAGACTCCAAGCCAAAGTATTGTCCTTAACCCATCAGGGGGGCTTCGAGGCCTCCAGAACGCCAGCTTTCAAATATCACACATCTTATGCCAGTGGACCCATTGCGCCGACGATACACACACGTTCATCACTTTTCAGTGAGGTGTGAACGTCAGTGTTGATTAAGCGTCTATTTTGTATCGAGACATTTATCATCAAATTGTACATCACCCATTTTGTATTCCTTGTGCTTTTTCATGTTTTTCATTAACTTCGATGATAAAAAACATACTTTTCTCATTATTTTTAACATTCATATATGATATATTTATTACTTTCAGCGTCAAAATTCCTGGGTTATTATGATTAATATTGACAGGTTTGTAACACGCTTGGAGCAGCAAAACATAGTAAGACTCTGAATTGAGGAAAGTCTACATCCATGAGTATTCTTCAGACATATATTTGGTGTGAATGAATACGTGTAATTTGTATCACTGTTTGTATGTCTCTTTACTGTTAGCGTTGCCTTAAATAGCATCATAGAAATATTCTTATAAACAGTCAAACCTGTGTGTGAGGTCACCTCCGAGTAAAGACTACCCTGTGAATAAATGATATTCTTTGAATTCACTGATTATTTAGAACAAACTAGCCTCCGAACTAAAGACACATTTTGTCTTGCCCAACGGTGGCCTTTGTTCACAGGTACAATGTACAATGTAGTAAGTACAGTATAACCTCAAATAGCGACCACTACCTCAATATTACTACCACCTTATTTATAACGATCACTTATTTTCGGAATAATCCCTATTATTCAACTTGATAGTAGACCACCTCATAATTACGACATATTTTTCGAGTGGTCTCATTATCGAAGTTTTATCTGGTAACTTTTTTATCATTCATATATTTTCGTTGGACATTTGTTTGGATTAAATTTTAAATCTTCCGGCTTATCTCCATACTTTTTTCATCTATATTGATCTCGTAATGATGGTATGATATTTATAATGACTTATATTTATGACTTTTCTTTTGTATATGTATATATATTTATGTTTAATCACTTCGTGATTCGTGCATCATTGTGTGATCGACAAAGATATCACTATCACTGTTAGAGGATTCATATGTTTGAAACTCATTCATTATACACCTCTATCACTTTGTATATAGATCTAACATCATTTGTTGAGTAATCTAAGACAGCATAGAAATTTAGCAGTAATATGGAAAAGTATTGTCATGCCCCGGTTTCATCTGCTATTTGGTATTTATGTAAAATTTACACGTTTACTCTCGTTTCGCTGACATTATGTTTAATGTTTCGCTGGTCTATACATTAAATTGAATTATTAATCCTCGCAGTAACCTCGTGTGAACCCGGTTAGCCATTATGCCGGATATCTATTTCTAGAACTTGCTGTGCATTGTGGGTTGTTTATATATTAACTGGTTCCCATTCCATGTTGCAGTGCACCAAAGGAACAGATATGGACTAAATTGTCTGGCGCTCTGATTGGTCAATGCGTTTGAGCTATGTCATTGGCTGTCAATTCGTGAAAAATCAGTTATTTCCATATACCTGTTAAATATAAACGAAGATGTTACCGATGCCTGAATACTTAAGATACAAATTGCACCTTTTAATCAAAATAAAACAGTGAAGGCTAGATTTAGTGACTCTACATAACATAATGTAGATACCCTGATGTTTTGATCTATTTTTAAATTACGCGCGAAAAATGCATCGAGTGAAAAACGCCGAATTCGAAGTCTCGCAAGATCGAGCTGGCAGAATTCTGCCCGGATTTCGACCGCAACTGACCAATCAGCGTCCAGAAAATTCTGGGCCATGCCTGTTGTCTTAGTACACCATAGTCAACGGGTACCAGTTTATTTATTGTAGTGATGTCAAGTATATTTTTCAGTGAATTTCGAACAAATCTTCAATTTTTATAGTGATCAGTCAGTATACTCCAGCGTCCGTCGTCCACACCTGGGGGTTGTTTATGCTCTAGTGGTCACACTTTTGAGCGAATCTTCATCGGAATGTTCGTCAGAATGTTCGTCTCAATGATATCTTGGACAAGTTCGAACATGGGTTATCTGGGGTCAAAAACTAGGTCACCAAATCAAATAGAATGGAAATTTTGTTAACATTCTAAAATCACAGATTTAATTGGATCTTCATCAAACTTTGTCAAAACGTTTGTTATATCTTATATCTTGGACAAGTTCGAACTGGGGTCATCTGGGGTAAAAAACTAGGTCGCTAGGTCAAATCATTGGAAAACACTGTTAACGCTCTAGGGGTCACAGTTTTGATAGGATCTTCACCAAACCCTTTTAAAATGATTGTTTTAATAACATCTTGATTAGGTTCGAACATGGGTCTTCTAGGGTCAAAAACTACGTCATCAGGTCAAATCACTGGAATACCTTGTTAACCCTCTAGTGGCCACAGTTTTGATTGGATCATCCTCAAACTTTGTCAGAATGTTTGTATTAATGATATCATGAACAGCTTTTAACATGGGATAACTCAGGTTAAAAACTAGGTCAAATCACAGGAAAAACATAGAAGTTGCAATCTTCACTCAGGTGAGTGAAAAGGGGCCATATTGGCCCTCTTGTTTTGAGTACGTCTTATTCCTGATCTTAATTTGCATAGTTCAGTCTAGTTATTTAATGCATTAAGTTTTATTTAAATGTAAGTTTCATGCGCTTTTAATTCATTTTTATTACATATTATTTGTGTCTTTGAGGCGATGTAGCCTGTTTTTCGTTAAAACGCCAGGTTCATGGCTCAGTTACGCGCTAGTATTCTTTTCTTGGGCGTTTTACACTGGAAATCGCACACTGTTTTATGTGCGTTTTTTTTGTTAAAATCGCACATAGTTTTATGTGCGCTCAAGGACGCACACATTTTTATGTGCGTTTTTGTTGCGGTATAAAAGGCCGAACTTGGGAATTTTCTAGGACACTAGTTTTGATTTTCAGGCAAGTAAGATGTGTAAGACAATTGTTTTGTCTTTTTTGCTGAAAGGGATATTTTTGCATTAATAACACATTACTTAAATTAGTATAGAAGCATTTAAGTTATTTAAAAGTGTTTTAGTAATAATAAGAAACTACATATCAGGCATTGTCTTTTATTTGACTGTGAACCTGTTGTTGATACTTCTTGTATTTATAAACATATACTCAGGCTTGGAGTCGTTTTTTTACTTTAGTTCATTTTATTATCATACTTTAAATGCATTTTGGTTACACGTTTTATACAGTGTCCATATTATTTCATTATTATTGCACACTTACACCCCCCCCACATACATCATAATGTTCAACATTAGGAACAGTCAATAACAATTATAAGGAAAACGATCGATACGTTACGGTATTATTCTAAATTAGTCTTGTATTGTCTGACTTTTTTAGAGCCAGTCAACAAAAAAGATACATAATAATTTTGGATTTGACAGTAATAAAAGTGTAGTAAACTGATGAATCCAGAAATGTATAATTGTACCAGAAACAATTGATTTTTTGTGAAATGATTCGAAATGTAGATATATTTCACATATAAAGGATCATATTCAAGTATAAATTTTAAATAATATATCTCTTCAATTTATGACCAGCAATACAGTCTTTTCATATATTTGACAATATTCATATATACATTGACAAGGTTTCTCATGTGAAGTGTCAGATAATTCTAAATGACAACAATTTCCGAAAGGCAGACTCACATAAATTACATTTAAATGGTTTATCACCGGAATGTATTCTCATGTGACCTTTTAAAGCTGATGTGCTGGGGAAATGCACGGTGGCCACATACATCGCATTTGTATGGTTTCTCACCAACATGAGCTCTCATGTGAATCTTTAGTAAGTTATTTAAAGAAAATACCGATCCACACGTCGCATTTAAACACTGACTCACCAGTTTGTAACCCCATATGTTTCTTTAGGCTGGACATGTTTTAGGTATGAAGATCCACAAACTCCACTTTTAAAAGGTTTTTCACCAGAATTCACTTCTATGTGAATCTTTAGATTTCTCTTATAGGGATATAGAACACATACAGGTGAAAGACCATACAAACGTGATATCTGTGGATCTTCAATACGGAGTGCCCTACCCAGTCACACGAGAATACACACTGGAAAAAAAACATACGAATGTGATGTGTGCGGATCTGCCTTCTGTCAAAGTAGTAATCTAAAGGTCACATGAGGATACATTTTGGAGATAAACCATTTAGATGTGAATCTGCATACATTAGTAATGGTTACCTGAAGAAACACATGAAAATACATACATGAGACATGCCATTCATTGTGATATTGGTGGATCTTCCTTCATTTTCAATTATGGTCTTAAAAGTCGCATGAATATTCATACTGCCGAAAGAGCATTTAAATGTGATAGTAGTGAAGGGAGGTACTTTGGCACACTTGTGTATACTTATGGCACACATTTTCCGACACTATGGGAGGTACTTTGGCACAAAATTTTCGGAAAATGAGACCAAAATGTGTGAAAAAAGGGGGTGAAATTGTGAAATTTGGGGCAATGTTTTGTTTTTTTATGGCACACATTTTTTATTGGACAATTGTTTTTTTATGGTACACATTTTTTATAGGGTGTTTTGAATTTTTAGACTTACCAGCGAAGACTGTGTGGGAATTTGAATTTTTAACAAAATAAAAGACTGTGTGGGATTTTGTGGACTTTGTTTTTTGAATTTGATTTTTTAATGCAGCGAAGACTGTGTGGGATTTTGTTATTTGTTTGGCGTGGGATTTTGTGGACTTTGTTATTTTTAATTTTCGACACACAAAAGACAATTTGACACAAGTCAATTTCGCAAAAAACATGGTGGCCCTGAAAAGGGCCGTTGGTTTTGGTCACCAGACCATTTAGTTAGCAGCAGGCTCCTGTTTGACGTAGACCTTACGCTTGTCAGAGTAACAGTCTTGACAGGTTGGGTCCCCGCAGTACCAATCTTGTTGAGGATAACAGTCTCGGCAGGTCGGGTCCCCGCAGTACCATTCTTGTTCTGGAACAGAGGGTTGAAAGTACTCTCTCTCGGCAGTGGTAATCAATTGCCAATGGTCTTCTTCTTCTTCTTTTTGCTGATAATACGCTTCCAGCCCTTGTCTTTGCTGTCTGATCTCAGACTGAAGTTCAGCCTGTTTCTGCTCCCAGACAGCTTGTTCTTTCTGCCTCTGTTCTGACTCGTACTCGGCAAACGCCCGTTCCCTATCGGCCTGCTCCTTCGCCTCGATATCATCCATAGCCTGTTGTCTACTTTCTCGCTCTCTGAGTCTATTCAGAGCCCGATCTCTAGCAGCCTGTTGCTCACGCCGCCGCTGCCACCGAGGACTAGCTGTCCTGGCGGGTCTCTGGTTTCGTTTCTCAAGATTCAGAAAATGTTGTCTCATTCGAATCATTTCATCACGTTGATGATAGCGATCTACTTCAATACAATTCATGGACTCACCAATAGCCCGTTCTTCTTGTTCTCTCTTGTTAACCACATTAGCCGCCAGTTGACGGATGTTCCGCCATACCCTAGCCTGTCGTGCCGTCAATTGTCTAGCCGTTTCTAACTGATTCAACAATGCATTCATCTTGAGCGCTTAGAAGGAAATGAAATGACGTGACGCAATGCATTGGATTTTTATACGGCAAGCGCGAACCTGTGTGAGAACATGATAAATGACGTCACGTCCATATTTTTAGTCGCTAGTTTTTGGTGTGTTTTTGTGTTTGTTTTGTGTTTCTTAACTCCTAATACCAACAAAGTAAAACAAACAGGTGGTATTATTTTTTTATATTTTTATTCAACACGAACCACATGTTTTAAGCATAGAACAATAATGAACCATATGTTTTTGTAAATCAACCATTTTTAAACAAAACAACATTTTTTTTGTACATTTTTTTGGTAGAACAACATGTTTTGTACATATTTTTTAAACAGAACATTTTTTTGTACATATTTTTTTTGTTAGAACAACATAGAACAATTAAATTTTGTTAGAACAACATGTTATGTACATATTTTTTGTTAGAACTTTTTTTGTACATATTTTTAAACAGAACAAGATGGAAAGTAATCACACAAATTAAAGTGAATAATAAATCATGTTTGTATTCATGATTCTATATTGCAAATGTCTTTCACCTCCTATTCTATCATTGTGTCGTCCAAAACACTTTTGTCCACATTTGTTCACATACTGAGCTTGTCTATAATAAGTGCCATAATATTGTTCAAACCAACGGGTCACGTACGTATCGTTATCTCCTGGTCTATCCTCTAGCACTTTGAATCGAGTCAGAAGGATCTGGTTCAGGTCACATCCACGAGAAATAAAGTCCAGAACGAATATACAATACACACCACACACAGGTAAAACATTCCCTTGTATACACAATGCATTCCACTGATACGTTTTTGAATGTTTTTTCACAAAAGAGAGAATCTCCTCAAAGGGTGGTAGTCCATAAGAATCAAAGTACACGATGGTATGGTCTTTGATGTAAATAGCCACCCAGTGTTCTCCTGGTTGATTCGCATTGTGTGTATTCACAATATAAGCCTTTATATGATGAGGATTCTCCGAAGGTAACTGATCTTTTGCACAAACACGAGCATGCAATGTCAATAACATCGGTGAATGATCTAAGATGTATTGAAGTTCATTCGTCTCCATAATGCCAATGTCTATTCACACGTTCTGCCCATACACTTATCCAGGAATCGTTCAGTTCTGACTGATTCTGATAGAGTTCGTTTTTAAACTGAATCCATAATCGACAGGCATCTCCTTTTTCCCTATCGGTCAAGGTCACGAGTTCAGGATACCACTTTTCCATGACCTTGAACACATCCAAATCTTGAATCGCTTTTTGAATGTACAGTTCTGTCCACTCTGATGTGTTCGTGAATAAGCACAGGACATGTTGTACTTGACTAGGATGATCCACTTGACAACCGTAACAGTCTTTATGCACTTGATCATAAATCAACGTTTGAAGTGCTTCTGTCACATGGTGGTTCAATCCCTCTCCCAAGGATTCCGTTCGTTCACTTGTATCACAAGGATACGCCAATAATTGCATTTCAAAGTCTTGTCCTGGTTCCATGTTATCTATGTCCATTTTTTCTAGATTCAACCATTGCATTTTAAAGTTTTGTTTGTGTTCCATTTTTTCCATTGATCAATAATCTAAAAGTACTTCTCTAAACTGGTTGATTTCAATCTGATTATCGTATTCCGCATACACAATCACGTTAATAGCTTGTCCTAGCGCTCTGGCAAAGTGAAATTCCAATCTCAGATTCCCCGTTTTTATAGGATGGAGTTGACCTTCCTCGCAACCTTGATCGGCTGTCAAATCCAGTCCCCAGAGTGTGTAACCGTGTTGATAATCATTCAAACTCAATCCAAAGGAACGATTGAGTCCAAGTGCTCCTGTGGCTTGATAGAGTGACATGTAGGACCGTAGACATTCTCCCGTTTCGAAATTGGGTTGAAACGGTTTGTTATGAATACTTTTTCCATCAATACTGACCTCCAGATGATTGAGATCAAAATGACGGAAATCAAAAGGATTGGTCCCTATATCCCCATTCATATCTCCATTTCTCACCATACCAATGATCAGTCGTTTTGGTAATTGACCTTGAAATAAATGATCTTCAATCTTGGAACGTTGACCGTTAGGAATAGTAAAGGTTTTCACCTCAGTCCGTCGGATGGGAATTTTCATGTTATGTTGAGCAATGTGTTGATTGAGTTGATTGGCCACCACAGGGAGTAAATCCACGGTTCTCACATTGAAACCTGCTTCCATAAACTTGATTTTTGCAGGTGCAGCAGCCATGAGACAGAAATTGGGTGATGCTTTGTTCAGTCTTAGACGTATTTCTATCCCATTAGGTAAATATTTATCTTGCATCACCAGATCCAAATGAAGTCGACCACATAGTTCCACTACACGACTTTGATGGACACGATTTCGCCTTTCCACATAACCCTTGTTATCTCCATCATGGACTTTGGTGTTCATCTGACCAGGGGTGTCTGCGGCCCATAATTCTAATGCTTGAAGCTGAGTGCTTTTACAACTTGGATTGAAGGAGAGTAAATTTCCTAGGTAAGCACGATAGGCATACGTGTCCGCATTGCTGGTGATCAGTTTATTGTTCAGATACACATCGATGCTACTGAACATACTGTGAAAAAAGTTATTGACGGTTGCAATTTCACTGTCATTCGCCAAGTCGGTATTATCCGCCTGTATAATTTTGATTTTCATATACAGATAAGACTGATTCAGATCTGTCCATTTTTCTACTTGTGCAGGAATCACGAATTCAATAGGAGCATTATTATCCAGGGCAGAAATGGGATAATGCTCAGTCCATTGTCCCTCCTGCATGGCAGTCATCGTAGGGGGAACGACAGACACGTCCAATTCTGTCTTACTACATTCACAAGAACCGTGTTGCATCATGATTGTTTTTTTTCTTTTTCTTTTTCTTAATCGAAAATATCAAGTGGTCTGGCCTGCTTCACTCGACGACGATGAAGTTTCGAATGAGGTTTTTTCTTGATGGGTTTGGCCTTTATACTTTTCTTAGGTTTTTGGTGACTTCACGTAACAGGGATTCGGTTACATTTTTCAATACGTTAGCTCCTCTTTTTCGTATCGCTTTTTTAGGGTTGGATCCTGACATGATCTCTTGCATGGCCGCTTTTCCTTGCTGGAGTCCTTCTTTTTTCAAGGTTCGAACTCCAGATCGAACCAAAGGATTCAGTAAAGGCATGATACGTTTCATGGCTTTCTTAAACATAGATCCTAGCCCCTGTCCATACTGACGAGGTTGACCTTGGTATATAGGCATCATTGTCGTTGGCGTAGATGTAGCTTCACCATAGACTTCCCATGAATAAACTGAATGGGTTGCCCTGTGTCACCCCTTATATGGATGGCGATGGTGTCAAAGTGGGCTTTAGCCAGTGGCACGTAGTGTACATTCAAGAACTCGAAATGAATATGTGGATTAGTCCCTGCTTTGGTTCTTGGGTCAAAAGGAGCCACACGTAAAATGGGAGCTTCAATGTTTCCCAAATAGGTATAAGCCGCCAGGTCAGAATAAACAAACAAGTGATTATGACCCATGTTCAAGTCTACCCCGTGAGGAAATGGATCTGGATTCTCGGCTAAATAAATGGTAGGAGCACTATGAGGAGACCCACCCAATTTCATAAACATACTAGGATGAAACTGAATGCCTAAGTTCTTTGAACTATCCATCTTAATACGTTTACTTGTTCCTGAGAAACCTACAGTAAAACGGAGGTTTTTCTCTCTAAACAGTTGACCTAGATAATCTTTAATGACTTTGTCCAGGGTCTCTATCAGATGTTGTGGTGTAACATAAGTTCCTACCGGAATACAAAGACGTATTCCTTTTTCATCATTGGGGAAAAGACAGTAATGGGGAAAAGCCTCAAACGTTTTGGCCAGGATAGGATCCCGTGTGACAATGGAAAAATGTCGCTCTTCCTCCGTGATATTAATGACTTGACTAGGTACAATCATTTCTACTAAACCAATTTCCCAGTCTTGTTTATTGAGATGGATGGGTTTGAGTAGTTTGGTACGAAAACAGCATTGGGTATTGTCTGGGAACAGATCCATTGAGCTGTCACTCATCAGGGTAATGTAAAACGAGCTCATGCTGGTTTGGGTTTATTGAATTTCAAAGAGGGATTCGGTAGAATATAACCCAGAGAACTACTTAAAAGCAGGAGCCACAATTCACGATCGGGTCGTTCAAAACACAAATTAAAGAGTGACACGCTAATAATGATAAACACCACCGCAATTTGGGCAAAAAAAGGCGACCTTGTTCTTCGGCTCAATGGGTCTGACTTGCTCTGAGGTACACTCTGAGGTGCTCACTGAGGTACTCACTGCCACACTGGCTGTGTCAGACTGAGACATGCTGTATTTAAACGAGATGAGATTCAGGAATCCAACTGTCAAATTTCGAAGGGTATCCTTTCCAGTGCACTTTAATTTCTTGTCTTATTTTTCCGTCTACTTTTCTCTTACGACGAGCCAACACTGATTCAATTTCATAGATACCATCGTCTTTTATAGATTGTATTTCAGAGAGATAAAACGAACCCAAAATAGGTTCTCCATCTAAATCTGTCAATTGGACGGTCGGAGGTGAAGTTCTTTTGACATGGGTCACTCTAAACACTTCAGTCGTCCAGTTCGGTAGATAGCCTTTATCAAAGGTACGTTTGGTTTTATTGATGCGCACAATATCTCCCACATGAAGATGTTCTCGTGATTTCGTTTTTTCTTTTTTTCCATACAAGGTCAAGGTCACCTCAGATTCATTGTGTTCATTTACGGATGCAGGTGCCATTTGAATGCTTCGATGAAATCGATGATTATAGGCTTGCACCAGATCTGGTAATACATCAATATATCGTCGTGTGTGATGATGGGTAAAATATCTCCACATGTAGGATTTCAAAGTACGTTGAAAACGTTCTACTACACTGGCTTTAGTTTCTGGATTTTCAGTCGTGAAATAGTGAATACCTTCTTTCTCTAAAAACGCTTGAAATCTTTGATTCTTGAATTCAGTGCCTTTGTCCGTCTGCAGCGCTTTAGGTTGTCTCGTTTTCAGAATAGAGCGAAACGCTTCAATCAAAGTGAGTCCCGTTTTATCCTTGAGTGGAACGACCCACGCATATTTTGAAAGTACATCAATGACACACAACAGATATCGATACGGTGTGTTGTGTTTGACTAAGGATTGCATATCCGCCAAATCCGCCTGCCACTGATGATCGATACCACCCACTTTGGTTTTCCGTCTTGAAAATTTCCGACGGATAGGTTTATGCAAGGTATACGTCTATTGTCCTTTTAGCCAGGATCGCACTTGATTCAAAGTAATGCCATGAGCTCGCACTGTCTTATAGAGACGGCGTATCCCTCCAAAAGCAGCCGGATGTAAGGGATCATAATAGATCTTCTGTAACACGGTATCTACTTTGGGATCCATAGAGGTCTAAGTAGTAGTAGTAGTAGTAGTAGTTAGGGTCTAGTAAGGTTCCCACTGAGGCTCTGGTTTGATTTTTTCTTGTTTTATAGGTTTCTTAGTCGCAGAAGGTTTCTTCCTAGGAGAAGAAGTAAAAGACGCAGAAGGATCGACAAAACTATCGTAAAATTCATCTTCCTCAGAGTCTGACTCGGGTTGTTGTATCCAGGACCATCTCCGTTTATTTCCTACCACTTCTTGGGGTACATTGACTTCTCTTAATCCACGAGAAAACTGTTCCCATCCTTTAGGGCAAGACCCTTTTCTTTGACGAATCACATCATTGACTAAATCTATAATGTTGGATCCTTGTATGGGTTTTCCATCATATTCCAAAACACCTTGTTCATTCCATGACATATGAGGATGATTTTGAAGAAAGTGTAAAAAGAGTTGAGTTTTTCGACGCATGGTTTGGGGAACACTTTCAAGAATCCTATCGGCTAGGGTTAGTCTATCGGTAGCTGCTGCTTGAGCTGCTTGAGCTGGTGCTTGAGCTGGTGCTGGTGCTGGAACTGCTGGAGGTGGCATGCTGGGTTCACGCGCTTTTTGATGTGACAATTGAAACTTTTGTAAGACTTGTCCATAGTGTTGTGCCTTTTCTGATTCGGACAAGGATTCATTTTGTAGAACTTCCCCCATTTGTTTCTGTAAATCAGAGGTCTGTGTGACTTGTGGGGGAGGAGGTAAACATGGTCGCTGTTCTGATTTCCATCGATTCATCTCTTCTAGCATTTTAAACGGGACAATAGCCATTTTCTTCATATTTTTTTCACGAGTTGAGCCACTCCACCACTGAGTGCCCCTGCCGCTACAGCTTTAGCAATGACTGGAGCGAGCGCCAATAATGGAAATAATCCTCCTTTTTGATTTAACACCCGTTTCTTTTTTGAATCGATACTTTTTTATCCGCTAAGGTACGGAGATGTTGACGCTTGGACTTCAACCTTTGCTTTTGAGTGGGTGATAAGGCAACATTGCCTTTAAAACATTGTGACAACACTCGGAGACGCATTGAATCACTTCTTTAGGTGCTTTTTGTATCATCTTTCTTCTCATTCCCTCTGGGGCTTGAGTTAAACCCAACACCAGATGACCGTACTTGTGTAGGAGTGGACGCTTTGGAGCCATGATATCAACTGATGCTGTTGTTTCATACATTACTGTTTATATAAAGCATCTAAGGCTTGTTTAGAAGCTGAACTCATCGGTAGGGTTCTCATTAAGTTCACACGTCCTTGTAAGATAGGTTTCAATACCATCTGTCTTGATAACTGAGATAATTTCAAGGGTGAAAATCGAGTCACAGGGGTATCTGGTGATGAAGAACTGATATACGAAGTAGAACTTTTACTGCTTCTGGATCTGCTTCTGGATCTGTTTGACCCACTTCTGGATCTGCTTCTAGATCTGCTTCTGGATCTGCTTTTTTTGGATCCGCTTCTGCTTGAAGAAGAACTTAAACTGCTTGATCCACAGGTCGAACATGTACTGGTTGACCCACTAGTGGAAGAACAAGACGAACTCAAACTCAAACGGCTTCTTAGCGTCCTGGGAGGAGTTCTCAATGGCGTTCTCATTGGTGTTTTCATTGGAGTTGTCATAGGAGTACTGGTGGCAGGAGGTGACCATCGTGTTGCCGTGTAAATAGGAGAGTTGGATAGTGATTGAGTTCTCAATGGACTCTGGGGTACTCTATGACGTCACAATCACAACTAACACCAAGTGCATGAACTGAGTTATATTATTTGCTGTTTTTTTACCTACAACAACTATAACAAAACAATAGCATGTTTTACATACATACTAGTATAACAGCCATATTTTTAGTTCAGCTTAGACACAGTTACAACACTGACAGCAAAAGTCATGAAATGGTGGAAGTATTTTCTCAGAAAATTCAAATAAACATTCTGAATGTCCATGTCCACTGAGAAAGGTTAACACTTCGTCCTTGTT